>OX328132.1:103546765-103804265 GCA_946811695.1 Gonocerus acuteangulatus
CACATGTCATTGGGGGGGGGGTGAAAATGAGCTGAATAGCCTCATGGCAGATATATAGGAAGAATAAGGAAATTGAACTTCAACCAGGCAAGAGCATTGGAGTAGGAAATGTCACCAACCAAGCCCTCCACGATATGAGACCGTCAGCATCTGAAGAGCAAGAAAAAAATTCTAAAGAGTCCCAAAAAAAGAGCAGGAAGGCTGAATTCCATTTAACATTATTTAGCACTAAACCTGTGATTTGTTGAACCTGAAATATATTTTCTTCTTGATTCTGTGGTTCAAATTCAGATGGATGTGGGGCATTAATTGTGCCAAATAGCCTTTTAAGTGCAAAAAACAGATTTTTTTTATAAGATGGTGACACTATTTTTCACTATGTATTTAATGTGGCAGAAGGTCAAATTTCATAAACAACACACCATTAATCAACAATCCTTTATTTCGCTCTACATGTTTTACGTCTCTCTGACACTGCTTCAGGAGCATTCAAAATACAAATTACACTTTTAACCGTAGGGAACCAACTGCAGGGAGTGCCATGACATTTTAAAAATCTATTGGTTTAGGATAAATGTCAATTTACCAAAAGAAGTCTTGTCTACTAAGTTAAAAACTATATTATCCAGATATTTAATTTTGTTTTTTTTATTAATTATTATATTAAATGTATGTTTATTTTAAATTTCATTCAAATACTTTGGTTATGTTTGCAGAAGCACTGTCAGTGTCTTATTATAAAAAAAAGTTCTATTGTCGCAGACTTGATACTATCATCCAAAGAATTTATTTACATTAAGGAAAAATGGTTTAGACTATTTAAAGCAATAAAATACAGAAATTTCCAAAATTATGTAACATCTGGGTTTGATGAAACTTCTTATTATGGTGAATATATATATATATATATATATATATATATATATATATATATATATGTATATATATATGCCCTGAAATTTTACATTAAATATAAGTACACTGTTAATTCTTTTGAATTGTAACTTCCCTTTGTCTTAAAAATTTATTTAGTTAATTTTTTTTCTGTGTTTATTGGCATACCAACTGTGGGGCTATCTACAGGTAGCCACCCTTTTATAATACAATCAGCATGTGGTGGGTCACCCATTCAGGAACTGGCCACGCCCAACATTGCTTAAAATGGGTGAACTATGGGAACTGGTGCACTCCACTTGTACTTTCATAATGTTTTGCATATTCAAATTTACTTAGTCTATGTTTGGTCATTGTATCATAATAAAACTACATTTTTTACAAGAAAATGCAGTTTTATTATGATACTAAGACCGAACCCTGACTAAATATACCTTTGCAATCCCAACGGTCAACAATCTACTCTAAATCTAATTTACTCATTTTATATTTACATAAAACAAGTAGTATATTTACAAATTTTAAAAAACACATTTTTTTCAAGTTTAGATATATTTAACAACAGAATGTATACCATATTATATAATTGTAATTAGTATCACCAATGCTGTAATTTGAAATGAGGGCCTCAGAAGTCAAGGAGTCTAAAAACAATGAGTTAGATACAGAAATGGGTTGTGAACACCATAATCTTGTGGGTGGTTCAAGAGATCCATGTGATTTGCTTAACAGTTGCTATCTCCTAGCTTGTTTTCTCTGGAGTATTGGCACGTTTGTAAGTCCAGAAGGAAATTAAGAGGTCTATGTGCGGATTCTCCAATTTATTTGCTTATTAATCATGAACCGGATGATGAACCTATTATGTATCATCGATAATAAACAGCTAAGGACCTGAGGATTCATGTAGTATGATCGGATCTGTAAAAATCTACTTTTTAGTGTTGAGTTTGTTACTTTTACATCTTGACCTCTAGGGTCCTCAAATATTCTTGTCTACAGGATTAGTTTTCTTTAAATTGAAAAGTAATCTCTTTTGAGTATTCGACAAACTACTTGAGAAAGTACAGTACTTAGTCTTCATACTTGGAACAAACAATATGTGTTAATGAACACTTCTATGCTTTAATAAGAGATCGCATGCTTCATAGTGAATTAATCCCCATGGTTAAGCCCAAATTGAAAGCACAACACCAAATTAGTATTAAGCATTTCCATCACACAAATATCATAAAGATTTCTACTTACTTCACCGAAATTATCTTGACATTTTTTAAAAACACGTATCAAAGCCTCATAGTTCAAAGGAATTTGGCCTGATTGGTACAAAATACACTTGATCAAGTTAATAGCGAGTTTGGAACATGTTTTACGAGTAAGTCTATCAACAAGTTCAACTTTTAATTCCGATATTTTTGACATACTGAAAACTTAAAAAATAAACAGTGCGTTAGATGATATGAGACTTGTTGCTTTTCTTCATCACATGGAGGTTCAGAGATGTTTATACAAGTTTGAACTTCTTTTAAAATCAACGGACAAAAACGGGCGGTGAATCTTTTTCACCAAAGACGTAGTAACCACTCAAGTTTTAAAAAAATAGTCAGTTACGTCAGAAGAGATCAAACTCACTTGATTATGAAGACAGATTATTTCCATCCAAAACTTCATAAAATTATTTAAAATTTAGTACAACCTACTTTTTAAAGGACGAGGTAGCTGCCAGTGAAGGACGATGTTGATGCTTGGTTTTCCCTGGAGGACACCCATTCAAGTATATGCCATGTTGCTTAACTTCGGTTATCTATGGAAACCGGTGAATTCAACGTGGAAACCCCAGTTGGCGTTTGTAAGCCGAATATTATCAAAGTCGGGCCATGTCTTCGAAAATGCACAGGATTTCTTTCCAGAATTCTTCCCAGGATATTGCCCTGGCTCCTTTTGCTGCTCTCTAAACAACGTTTATATTTCTGTTATATTCATCTACAGAAGTTAAGGTTTTATTCTGACTATACAGTCTTCGTTCTTTTTCCTTATGTTTATTTACATTTCCACATTCACTAGTCAACCATCTAGTACATATTTTCTGAGGCGTAATTTGCTTCATACCAAACGCGTATTTTTCGCTAGAGAATGACCGTTTTTATATGGAGTCACAGGTCATCTAGAACAATATCAAAATTGACTTCATACAGATCAGTCAAAACGATCTCTCTACGCCTTGTTAATAATAAAGTAATGCATCACTGTATAATATAGAAATAATATAAATCGAATTCCTGGTACCATTTTAATCCATACCCTTTTATATAATCCTGCAGCTGTCCACTGTGTATCTTACTCTATTATTTTTGGTAAAACTGAAGGGGAGAGTCCTCAGCACCGATTTTTTTTCAAATTTTTCACTATAACGTTTTTTGATGAACTAAACACGAATACGTTAAAAAAAAGTTGTTCTCAACTAAGAGCGAAGTTATTAATCACTAAAGTTCACTGTTATTGAGGTTAACGTTGGCGTAAACAGCATGGGCTGCAGCCCCTCCCCCAAATTTTCATTTAATGGTACAAATGTATCATAAAATCCTTAAAAATAAATTAAATAACGTCACTTAGTTCATATTCGAAATTATTTTCTATATACGCCCATGGTAAACAGCGTATTTGTAAACATTCCATTTTACCTCCATTTCAGTAAAACTTGCTTATGACATCGATCGGATAACGTAATCTTCTACAATTTTTACATAGAGAAATCAGTCCAGCAATAGGTCCAGGGGAGTAGATAGCGTAGGAGTATCTGATTCTTGGCCAGACGGCACACTCAGGAGAAAGTGTGGTCAGTACTATGCCCCAACCACCTTTTCCTCTTTCCAGATATCCATTAAAAGTGCTTAGGCACAGCCTGGGACCCTGACTCCGACCCTCGAACCACTACACTTGAAGATAAAATTTTTAGAGCGCGCCTGAATTTCGAATTCAGGTCCTTCTGTACCTTTATTGGTATTTTGACGTAGCGAATCGATTAAACCTTCTTACAAGATAATTCTGTTTTTAGAGAAATGTGAAAACAACTAAAATTTTGATTTTGGATACTCCAAAACGACGGATTGAGTTGAACATTTTTTACTCGTTTTACCTCCATCTAAACTATTTAATTAATTTATGGGCTATATTATACAAATAGTCCGAGAGGCACCATTTATCATCGGGTTGTGCCGATAGTGGGGTAAGTTGTGCCACATATATTTAAAATATATTTTACTTGGTTCCTCCGATATTTTTTTTACTCTTAACTATGCTCTGTTCAAAACTACTGTTTATTTGCTAAAAACATATTTTGTTAATACAGTACATAAGAAAATGTTTTATAACCGATTTGCATGATTTTGATGATATCGTTTACTGTTTTCATTATTTCCTTCGTTAATTTTGTATATTTATCTTTTAGCTGTAGTAATGCCGAAAGGCATGCCGTAATGTCCAAGTTGCTTAGGTAAAACTGAAGGAGAGCGTCCTCAGCACCGATTTTATTTTCAAATTTTGCACTAAAATGTATTTTGATGCACTAAACACGAATCTGTTAAAAAAAAAAAAAAAAAAAGTTGCTCTCAACTAGGAAAGAAGTTATTCAGCTCTAAAGTCCATTGTTATGAAGGATATAAAAGTTGGTGTAAACAGCGTATTAATAAAAATGCATATTAAGAAGAATGTCTAGGGCAACTTTTGGGCAGACGTGCTCAAGAAGATATCAAAACTCTAGTCAATCCAACTCGCTGTTATTGATAGAATTCTGATGTTATGGAGGCTATGAATCGTTTATCAACATTTCAAATGAGAGGAGATGGAGATAGTTTATATTATAAGAAAAAAACAATATATTCTATTCTATTCACATATAGAATATATTGTTTTTTTCTCATAATATAAAATTTTAATAATGTTATTTTTGTACTGTTAGCTTATTTCTTTCTGCATGTTGTTTACTTTTACACCTTAGTTAATGGTTTTTACTGAAAACCACATTTTCTATAATAACTACCTGTCTCAGGTCGTGGTCTTAACGAAACAAAAATGGAGGCATAAATTCACCCAGGATGCATCTATCTCTTTTCTTTGTTGAGAATACCTCATTGGCACGCCGTACCCACGGCACAATGTACACACACAAGCTCTCACTCACGCACGCACGCAAGCACACACCTGGTGAAAACCAGCTTTATTTATGGGATGCTAATGAATACGTTCGTCTACTTGGAGTTTCCACGTATATAGCCTAATCGCTAACTGCAGCAACTCATGTTCTTTTTGTACTATTATGTCTTTGAGTGCGGGAAGAAAAAAAATCTGCCCAACTACTTTATTACTCAAACACAAATAAGTGAAGCACCATTCCTTAACATCAATCAGCATGAAATTCTTCAACCAAATATCTTCATAATCAGTTTCATGAAGGAGTCAGAGCCTCTGGTGTAAATACTATTCAGTTATACGAATAGACAGCAACTTTTCCACGATGTATTTACAGACCTACCCCCACCAGTCTCTCTCTCTCTCATTCAGCTCAGTTCTCCTTGTCTATCTAATAATTCAGTTGTGTTCGGTACATTCTCCTTTGTGTGATTTCCTTCGTTTCCGCGCTATTAATACGGCACTTATTAGGGATTCATCCCCCCTCTACACTCTCGATTATCAGTTCTCTATACAGTAGTCGTGTGCTATTGTGATTTAATCTTTTAAAACGAAAAAAAAACAAACTTACTTTTGAAGACACTATTAAAATCCTGAAAGAAGTTGATGAGAACCCCAACGAAACAAAAATAGATATAGCTAAACGGTTGTACTTACCTTTGTCAACCCTTGTGATTCTTATCGGTATGAGGACAGAAATCGAGGAGCATTTTGTGATAAGAAACTTGAATATATAATAATTTGCAACGTTATCTGACAACAAAATAGTTACAAAGAATAACATTGTGACTTTTTTATGAAGAATTTATTTTATTTTTAAATAGCCACGAAACCTAGTACTGTTTAGTTATACAAAATAATCACTTATTCGAAACATTTTCCGATCTCCCTCGCAAAAATTTATTTTTCTTTTACCACTTTATTTGCCTTATACAGTCCACTGTTACCAGAACCAGCTTATTATCAATATTAAAAGTATGAGGGAGTAATAACCACAGGCCGAAACAGTTAACACGCTTTTGCAAAAAATTATTTTTTAACAGTAAAATCTGAATTTGATCTATAAAAATTATTTTTATTTAATAGTTATTTAATAATAACTAACTGTAATAATAGTTATTTTTGACAAATTTAATATAATTTTATTTTCATTTATATGGGCCAGAATTGTTTTATAAAAATTCTCTTGACATTTTTAAATATATGTTTTGGGAATAAAAATTATATTAAAGTATTTATCTAAACATCCTAGCTAGCTAGGAAATCTAAAGGTAAAAAGTGTCTTGTTATAAGGAGTGCTACAACTTACACTGTATGAAGTGATTATGATAGCTGCAGTGAAACACAGCATATATCAGAATCATGAATGATTAAATTAAAGGAGTGTTATTAATTGCAGCAAAGGAATAATTTTATTTACATTAGGAGGGGCAATAAATATTTTAAATAAAGGCATTAAACCTCAAACATAAATTGATACAATTAAAATTTAAACAAATTTGTTCTCATATATTCATAATTTCTTACTCTTATCATAATCGTTTATACATAAAAATATATTGCAACATCTACTCTAAGCACATTTAAATTTACATTAACGTGAGCTCTGAGAATGTTGGTTCACTGAACATTTTTATTTATACAATACAATGTATGTACATTATTTATTTACAAACAATTTTGTATCATCTCACATATAACATTATAAATTAATCCAAACATCATTCTGTATTATTGTTCACAAACTGGCAAATACTCAATTAACATTCTAAAAAAAACTATTTCATACACCAATGTTTTATCATTAAAATTGTCCATTATAGAATAGGAAAAAAAATCATTATTAAAATTGACAAATTAGTAAACCAATATATTAAGTACATTTTTAATTTTCAGTGTGTACATATGAATGTTACTATCTTTCCAGCTTAGCGAATTATAGCTTGGTTGGAACGCATTTAATATATCAAAGAATTAGTTGCATTACAAAATTGTTATATTTCAGTTGCAGAGAAATAATTGAGTGCAGAATATGAACCTTTTTATATCCAACTGTACATAAAGTGTCTGTAATTCTATTTACAACTTACAGGGAAAACTATTATGATTAATTGAAATAGATCACCTTGAACTAATGCAAAACACAAACAGTGGAAAAAGTAATAAATGTAAAATATAATTGTGAGACAAGGGATCAATTTATTTATATGCGTTTATATCTCAATTGATTCAACATTTTATAGTTGAATCCTTTCCATTGATTTGATCATTTTTTAAAAATAAATCATTTCAAGAAAAGTATTGAATAAATATTGTAATTGCAGTTAACTTTGTTAATAACAATGTTTCCATTTATAGAAACCTGTATATAAAAATAGACACAAATCAGAAAATGTTTGCAAAAATTTACTCTTTATGACATTTATACATATATTAGGTATCTTTAATTTTTAAGGTAACTATTAGGCGATTTCAGTTCTGTGGTAGAAATAATCTGAAATAAAAAGAAGAAATACATCAATACAAGGAAGCTGATAAATATTTAAAAAATATTAATATATCATAATGTTATTTTCTATCTTCTTGATATACCTTATTTTCAGTTAAAAGACTTCTTTCCTGAAACTGAATCCAAATTGATCACATTTCAGCCTTAAAATCCTTGCTAATTGAGGCGGGCCACAGTAAAACACTGTCACCTTTCCTTTTTTCTGGTCAAGTAACTGTTTGAAAACCTTATCCCAGTTAGGCCTACCTGCATTAGTTCTTGTTTTTAATCCTGTTATTAAATCTCTTTTTTCCTGTAAAAAAGAAACATCTTGTTTAATTTGTTTAAATTATTAATATTGAATAATTATGAAAAACAATAATTACCTTCTCATGTAGAAGATCAAGAGCTAATTGTAATCCAACCGCCTTCATATCAGTTTTTTGGAGAGCAGATGTTATATACATGTGCATTTCAAGAAATCTTTCCATAGCTCCTCCTAACTCTGCTTGTTCTATTTCAAGTTGCGACAATAAATTAACAAACCATTCAAATGACCTTTGATCTCTATTTATCCAAAAGAAATCAACCTAAAAAAAAATAATCAGAAATATTTCTTCTCATTCCTCAAAGTAGCTTGTATCTCAATGAATAAAGTCAGAAGTCATGTAACAGAAGAATCCATGCCATGCCATATTTTGATCATATTGATGTTTCAAATTCATATGCAGTTGGGACTTAATAACATAATGATCGGAATTAAGGGAATAGACAACAAATCTACTGATGCAATGTAAATATTGTCTGTTTGATATGCTATTTCTTTTTATTTAATTTTTTTAATAAAGTTCCAATATTGCTTCCTACATTTGTAAATGTTGAAGATTCTTTATCTCTCTACATTTTTTTTGTTTGTAGTACGGTATGGAACTTTTTTTTGTGGATTTTATCTCGTTATTTTCCTTTCTTCAAGAAATCTTGGACATTCCGCGCTAGAGCACGGATGGCATAATTTACAATCTAGACTGGTAGAAGCAGAGATATTTTATACTCCATTGTGTTTTCTGGCAAACAAAAATGGTAACAGTTTTGAATAAAATTCCCAAATTATAGGATTGGTTATATACAACTGACCTTCCACTTATTCAGTCCCATTTCTTTTGGATATTATTCTTTTCTCATCAATTACATCCTTTAATAATCCTTTAATTATTAAAGAATTTATTTTTCTGGTATTTTGTCTAAGTTGCAGTTGTAGTTTATTAACAGGCTTAAAATCTACAGGGATTTTCTCCTAATATTCTTTTATTTTCAGAAGTTAACTGCATTATGAGCAATCAAAGTTTTGATTAGAAGACTCCCATTCCTTAAAATTCTTATTGCATTAGGGTTGCCTGCTTACATAATTACGTTCTATATAAGGAACTATGAGACCTTGGTTAAGCCCCCACCATACTCTTGTGTTATATTTAAATGTAATTGTTACCTCTACCACTTTATTGAAAAAAAAAAAAAATTGTATCTGTATAATAATCTTCACGTTGTCTAGCGCTTTTTCTTACTGGTTAGTTGTCAACTACTGGTGAGTGCTTTTTATGTTTTCGTAGTACAAATATTTATGTATCTTCGCTTAATATTTGTTATTTTTTTTTTGTGTGATTATTTGTTTTCTGTTCTTTAGTTGTTCAAAAAATAAAATTTTGTCGGTATTTTTAACATTGTTCCCTAAAACTGTTTCTGAATTGATTTAAGACTAGGAAATTATGACTTTGTAGCACTCGACTAATGAACTGGAGGACCCAGATTCAAAATCCGAGAACACTCTGAAGATTTTATCTTCCAGTGTCGTTGTGGTCCCAGATCAGCCCTAGACTCACCCAGCCTTTAATTAATGGGTACCTGAAAAGGGAAAAATCAGGTGGCTGGAGCATACTGCTGACCACACTATCTTCCTAGTGTGCCGAATGGTCAAGAATCAGATACCTCTATAGTATCTGCCCCTCTGGGCCCTTGTGGCCAGTTACGGGACTGATTTTTTTATCTACAAATGACAGGAAGTTTGAATAATTTACCTTCCGAAGATGCATAACAGTTGGTGGAATTTCGCTAACCCAAGCGTGCTTACAATTGGGGCAACAATGGCGAGCTTTCCAATATCTGTGCATAATTGATTGAAGAATTGAAGCAAAAGGCGTGACACCTATTCCAGTAGCAATCAGTACTGCATGTTGAGCTCTGAAAATGTGACTGGATGGTGCACCATACGGGCCATCTAAATAAATCTGGAAAAAATAGATAAAATTTAATTTATTAAGTATTTTATATTAACTCAATTATTTTAAATTAACATGGCTATAAACTTAGATAAGCCCATGTTTATGAGGATGGAATTGATAAACTACCACACAGACCAAATAATGAGGCTTAATGGAGAGGAAATACTATAGATAAGAGATTATAGATATTTTGGATCCCAAACCAGTGAGCACAGTTGACTGGGTGATGAGATGAAGAAAAGGATGAAGGTAACAGAGGTATGTCAGAAAACTGCATAGCCAGAGTTACCCACGAGGCTGTTGCTGAAGGAAAGTTACTGCAAGGAAGAATCAGAAAGATGTGGAATGAAGGCTTGAAAGAGGCTTTTGACTGAAGAGGTCTGGAGTAGGGAAGGAAGTGGCAGCTGGGACAGGGCAGGGATTTATGGATCAGGCTCTACCAATAGATTCCTCACACTGTACCGAGGTAGAGGAGGAAGGATCAAGAAAACGAAGAAAAATTAATAGCATAATAGTGTAAAAAATAATCATTGTTGTATACAATAAAAGTTTTTATATAATTTAAGATCGATTAGAGATTACTTGTATAAACTTGGCTGTACATGATTTATATACTTTTGTAAGGCCCCCTATTTCCACAGGCTTAGGATGAATGAATAAGGACAGGAGAGTTCTATATTTCCAAAATCAGAAATGTTAGAGCTTGATCAGATAACAAAATGTACAGATGAACAATCCCAGTTCATGTACATAAATAAGCTCCATTATCCAAAGCGACCCGTGACATGCTCTAACAATGGAGTAAGAACACTTTATCTCAATAATTCAGTTATCCCACTACATAGAGCTTGGCCCAGTGCTGGAAGAGACACATTTTTCAAAAGTCCTGGAAAATAATAAAGAATATAGTTCACAACAGGCGTAATGAGTGGCTAGTTTCCAGGAGGTCACACGAACATTGGATAGCTTCTCCCATTTCTCTCTAGTTTATAATAGTGGCTCATTTTGGCAATGTTTAATCTGCTCTATGATCATTGAATATGTAAAAATATTTTATTTTAAGTTAGAAGTTTTGAAATGAAATTCATCTACTCTAAAATATTTCCCTTCTACCTATCCTTTTATTTACCTCCTTTGTCAAGTGGCCCCTTAAACTTCCTTTAGTCCTGCTTATTTTTACTGTAATTATATATTATATGAACTAAAACATGTTTTTTTATTCATTTATTTACGACGCATCAACATCTGGGCCATTAGTGCTGAGGTTTTTTTATTATTATTTCTATATATAACCCAGACAAGTTCATTACTAAAAAACACTTGAAAAAGTTAGGAGTTTCAGAGTAAGTTTTAGGTTTGTGATTAGTCACATTAATAACTTTAAACTGAAAGGTTGTTTAAAAGTTTTAGAAAAAGAAAATGAGGGTTTTATGAAGCTAAATATGGAAAATCATGGAGTAACCAACCTAAAAAGAGATGAAAACTGGACTAAGTGGATACTCATTACAACAGAAGCCGAAGAATATTTAATTAGATGTTAAATAGAAGGTACCAAGCCAAAGAGGTACGGACTTAGATTTATAACAAATTAAGACTGGTTTGATGACATGGATAGCGACCTAAGAGCAGCAGTGAAAAATATTAACTCACCGAGTTAACTCGTTCATAGGGAAAACGAAATGGCATCTATTCCCGACATATCTCGGGTGCGGGCAGTTAAGTTAAAAAATAACTTCAAAAAATGTCAAAATAAAATATTGTGTCAGTGAATAACCCCGAGAGTTTGTTTTTCTTTTGTCATCCTAAAGTTTGAGACAATGGCTAATGAGAAGACTGGAGCTGACCCCAGCCTCCAAACACCTTTTGTAGAAGCAGGTTAGCAAGTGCAGCCAGGATACCTAGCTTCTCAGCAGATCCTGAACTGTGGTTCTGCTCTGCAAAAGCTGCATTTGCTAATAACAAGGTTACTTCAAGTAAGATAAAATTTCAATTAGAATTGCAAAACTAGGACTATGAAATTCTTAAAGAAGTAATCGATATAGTGAAAGAGCCTCCTGCAAAAAATCTTTATGAACTTTTGAAGGCAAGGCTAATACACATTTTTGCTGAATCAGACAATTTGAGAATCAGGAGAATCCTAGAAGGAAGTTAAATGATGGGGAACGGCCATCAAATTTTCATAACGAGTTAAGGAGGTTGGCTGGTTCCACAATACCAATTGATCTTCTAAGCTCTGTGTGGTTGCAAGCACTCCCAGACCGACAGCAGGCTACCCTTGCAGCTCCTG
This sequence comes from Gonocerus acuteangulatus, assembly GCA_946811695.1. NCBI lineage: Eukaryota > Metazoa > Arthropoda > Insecta > Hemiptera > Coreidae > Gonocerus > Gonocerus acuteangulatus. Next base: position 103,558,896 of record OX328132.1, read on the forward strand.
CAATCAGCTGAAATCGCATTGATTGGTCAATGAAGGTATATGTAGACCAAGCAAGAGTCCATGGGCAAGTCCTCTTCATATCGTTGAGACAAAAGATGGCATCATCCGACCTTGTGATGACTACTGACGTCTCAACACTCAAACGCTTCCCGACTGGTACAGTGTTCCAATTATACATGATATGTACACAAATCTCTATGGAACGGTTAACAGATCTTCAAGGAAATGTCAAATACTTACCCCTATAAATTTATTAATGTATGACAAACATTTGAAATAAATCAGAATCCCTATCTGAAATTATTCAACAATCCCTAAAAAATTGCCCATGAATCACAATTTTAAATACATTATGTAAAAATCATACAGTTATTTTGAAAATTATTAGATTTATCATGTATGCAGTTAAAAGAAGCAAGCCTGACTTGAGTATTTCATATAAAATTGTAAGCACATTTCAAAGCAACTTCATTTCCTTGATCAAACAAATTCTCAGTTGAATTAGAGGTACATTTAATTTAATATTTATGTACAAACAAGAAGACAACCCCACCCCCTTCTGTTGAGTTTATGTGGACTCAGATTGGGCTTAGGATCCTGGGGAGCAACCCTCAACGATAGGCTGTTTATTCCTAGGTTTTAGGATGTACAGTAACCTGATGTTCAATCTAACAGAAATGAGTAAGTTTATCTACTTCTGAAGCCGAATACATAACTGTTGTTACCAAAGTCTGTTAGCTTAAAAATCAACTTTGTGATCGAGTTCAAGACATGTTTGTATACAGGAGTTAGATTTTTAGCTTCCCAGATATTATCTACATAAATGAGTTGTATATTTCCTTCAGACCAACTTAGTCTTACTTTAAATTAAATATCATTTGAACTAAAACAGTGTATATTTTTTACTTTTATCCTAACAATCAATCACTTATTAATAAACTCAAACACAAACAATAAATAGCTTTAATACATTTTATATATGTACTTTTATCATTTTATAATCACAATATCAGATTTTTTTTTTTTGTTACCTCAAGTGGTTTTCCAACTGGATAATTAATTTGTGTATGAGGTTTTGCTCCATCGGCTGCTACAGTAATGTCTGTAGTTGCCCTTCCTTCTTCTGCAGCTCTCTCAATACAACCAAATATTTCTGAGTCCTAAATTACATTAAGAGTGATACATTATTTAACTATGTGCATTCTTTATTATTAAGCAAGTAATAAAACAAGAGGGGTTTAAAAAAAGAAAAAATTAAAATAAAACAAATATGTTTATTACTAAATAAACTATTTCTACTGTCATCAGGTTACAAAATGTAGTTAATAATTTAAATTTCATATGAATTATAACAGGGAATTAATTTATATTAAAACACAAGACAATGATCCACTTATAATTCAATCAAATTAATATTATATTAAATAGAAGAAAGAAAGTTATTACCTGTTTCGCAAGAACAGAAAGTGCTGACATTTTCACTTCACAATTCTCAAGACTAGGTGTTTTGAAAGCAATAATTGTTGGTTTGTTTCTCATATATCGAAAGCTTTGAGCAAGAGATTTATTCTGAGGACTTAAATAAGCTAATCCAAGTGATTGTAATCTTGCTCGGCGTATTTGGCATTCATCAAAACTCTTTTCTGATTCAGAACGTGTATATTCTCTCAATCTTCATTATAAAGGAAGAAAAAAATGCTGTTAGTCTTATGATCATTATTCTATGAACAGTATAAATAGAAATTTGTTAAATGCATTGTAATTTTAATGTACATAATTATAAACATTATAAACACCTACAATTATTTTAACATTCCATAGTTATTTCTAGGCAAATTTTGATTTTTAAGATTTTTTAATTTAGAATCTTCAAGGAGAAAGTACTGTTCTGGAGGGACACATCTCCATAGAGAAGGTTTGGGATGCTGAGGGTTTATTAATAAACTTGTTCACCATCCTTAAAGCAGCCGTTTTATATTTTTGTTTAGTCCTCTTGTTTTATTATGGTGCACCTGCATTCAGGCCATTAGTGCCGGGCTATCTAAAGATTGCCAATCCTTTTCTAAGCATCCGTGTTGGAGGCAAAAATTATTTCAGCTAGCCTATCGCTAAAAAGTTCAACCTGCCACAAGTGGGACTCGAACCCGTATATCCCACATTTAGAACCTGGTGTGATACCCCAATTCTCTTGTCAAATGAAGGAATGATCTTGTAGATTTATATTTTATTTAAGAAATCTAATTGTTCAATACTTACACTAACAGCCTCTGGCGTTTTTTTGTACGATTATCCATATCAGGCATTGAGAGAGATTTCGACAAAGGAGTTTTATGAAGTAACATAAGGTGCATTTTTTTGTTAGGGTTACCTTTCTTCATAGCTAGATTTACTGCATCTGAAACAAATGACTTTTGTGCATTTTTGTCATTATCATAATTTTATTTAACTGAAAACTTCGCCAGAGAGGTTCTGAATGGCACCACTGCTGTAGCTTCTGGTTCCCTAAGCTGCTCACACCAGGTCAAATTGACTATCAACTTTCAAATCCCATTTATTCATATCTTACTGGTATTGGAAGCCAACTTTTTATTCAAAGGATGCGTAAAGACAAAATTATATTTATGTTATTAAAATTATATTATGTCATATCAATTTATGCCATCAAATAAATATAAGTGAACTGAAATGTTTAGATGTTTGAGTAAGTAATGAGCATGAGCTGTAATTTTTTCAAGTTATATCACAATTTCTACTGTTTTACAGATAAATATCTTTGAGGTTTTACTTAAAAATTAACCAAATAAAAAAGTATCCAGTCCTATGAATGTTGTCAATGGAAGGACTCGGTAATTTCATTTTTTTTTTTTTTTTTTTTTTCATTTAGAAAAGTTACTTTTGAACCAGTTATTCCAAAATATGTTTTTTCTACTAAGGATACATTACTATGCTTAATATTCTTGTTAAGTCCCATTAAAGTTCCTGATGTCATACGTTATATATTATGGGATGTGACGTTATCTGAATATTACAATAGTTATGTGGGTATTACTCAGAACAAATAGGTTAGATTCCTATAAATTATAAAAATCAAATTCTTTACTGTACTTCAGTAATCAGTGCTGCAATTGTTTCTTTTTTTCTTTTGCTTCTGTAATATAATGGAGCATAATCACTCTATTGGTCTATTATCTAAGTATATAAATTGAAATCTTACGAGCATGTCTCAGGCAAAAATAACATATCTGAAAGTGTTTGACAACCATATGTATGAGGTCCACAGCTCTTATTTATGATGGAATTTCAGAAATGATACACAATAAATAAATTATAGTGATAACAATTTAGAAGGCAATTTTACCATTACTTGCACTGATGGGTTTCATTGACAAGTCACTATCAGTTGAAGAATGAATATTTTCATTGCTGGTAAAACCTTCATTTGTATAACTGGCTTGTTCACTGTTAAAAGTGGCATTTATAAGATTAGGAGAGGGATCTTTTGATGTGAACTTCTTCCTTAAGGAACTGAAACAAATATAATTATGTAAAAAAAGTTATTCAAATTATTTTTGATTAAAAATATGTCACATTATTTTATGCCAAGTGCATGCATTGCTTCTTAATAAGAGCACTTACAGTATTAATATGTGAAATGACTTGTTCTTTTAACAAGTTATAAGTTTATTATTTAAGTTACCCTGATTGACTGAAAGTTCCTTTTCTTTTCAGTCCCCTTCTGTTCATTGCGGTTGTGCATAAATATTTCCTCAGTAAAACAAAATAATGTATGCCACTTACGACTTCATCCCTCTCCACACAAGACTGTTCTCTGTGGACAGTCACTCGTAAAATCCTAAAGTTTCACCCAATTCCTTCCCCACTTCAATGCAGCGATAGGACCTCAGCCAGAAGTGATGAAGAAAAGGCACTCCTCTCCAGACACCTAACTACAATATTTTCCCCTAATCATCAAACACCTCCCTAAGAAATCTCCTGGTTATGACCTTATCACCTCCACGATACTCAAAAACCTTCTCCAGAAGGCCATTATTTTCCTCGCATACCTGTATAACTCAATCCTAAGAACAACCCATTTTCCCAATCCCTGGAAACACTCAGTTGTTATTGTTTTTCCCAAACCCTTTAAACCTCCCGATTGCCCATCTTCCTACTGACCTATCAGCCTCCTCCCATTAATGTCTAAAAGATTCAAAAAACTCCTTTATAAAAGAATCCTCCCTATCATAGAATCCTCGAAGAAAATTCCCAACCATCAGTTTGGTTTCCGCTCCCATCATTCCACTATACAACAGTGCTTACGAGTTGTAGACGCAATTTCCTTGTCGCTTGAACATAAGAGTTTTTGCATGAGTGCCTTTCTCGACATTGCTCAAGCATTCAATCGAGTTTGGCACCCGGGATTACTGTACAAAGTAAAGCCAATACTTCCAAACACCTATTTCCCAGTCCTCAAATCCTACCTTTCAAACAGATCCTTTCAAGTCAAACAAGGCACAGCTATTTCCCCGACCTGTTTCATAAATGCTGGAGTCCCCCAAGGGAGTATTATTATATCCTCATACACCCCCAAACCCTCCTATCAACAATACCGCCATCCTATCAATCTCTCCTGAACCTTCAGCAGCATCCCAGCACCTGCAGGAACATTTCACCGCAACAGAACATTGGAGCAAAAAGTGGAGGATAAAAGACACTCCAGAAAAATGCAAACAGGTTACATTCACTCTCAACCGGAGATCATGCCCTTCTGTCTACCTCAAAAACACTCCACTTCCAGTATCTAACAAGGTTCGATATCTAGGATTATATCTAGACAACCAACTGACATGGAACCTTCACATGATACTAAAAAGACAAGAACTGAACAAAAGATACGGACTACTTAGGCGACTTCTCGGACCAATGTCTAAGTTAATGACACAGAACAAACTTACGATATACAAAACAATCATTCGACCCATATAGACATATGGACTTGAACTCTGGGGTACTGCAAAAACATCAAACATCAGTAAAATACAGGCATTCCAGTCAAAAGTCCTCCGTAAAATTGTAGATGCCCCTCTCTATGTATCCAACAAAACCCTACACAATGACCTTAACATCCCATTTGTCCTCGACCTTGCTAAAACACATTTCCAAATGTTCCACTCCAAATTGTCCTACCATCCTAATCCCAAAGGTCTATTCTTATCTTCCCAATCCCATCCAGACAATCTTCCCAGGCGGCTTAAAAGACAGTGGCCCTGAGATAAATTAACATAGCCGATCCCATTTTGATCATTAAAAGATTTGTTTACCCGCCTTAGGAAGTATCAACAATGGTTGGCTTCTTCCAAATACTTCATTATTTTTATTTTGTTTTAATTTTACCGTTTTAATCGACTTGTATATATTATCTCTGTCAACAAACTTGACGATTATACCAATGATTTATGTACAGATTTCAAATAAACAAATTAAAAAAAATTACGACTAATAATTAAAAGATCCTTCAAATTGATTGTTCTTTGCACAGGATAAACTAGATTCTATAGAGATGGATTTATCAAATGTACCACTTCTAGGTAGAATAAGAAGCTCTTATCAAAGATTCTCAAAAAAATTTAAATATTGTAGTTTCAAGCTTCAGAATCTCAAGTACAATTTAAAAATTCTCAAGTATTCCAGAGGAAAGAGAAGGACTAAGATGAATAGTTTCTGCCAAATGGACTCGTTCAACAAATATTGTGATTCTACCTATAGGTAAATAACTTCATCCTTTTTATAATTATTAAATAGTTAAAATAACATTGATATATTATGTTGTATAATGTAAAATTTCCATCTACTATACTTACTCTTGTATTCTCTTAAAAGGCTTGTTCTCACTCAAAGTAGTACCATTTTGAGATTTCTGTGGCTGATTTATTGGTGTCATATCATCCCTAAGAGAATGCAGTTTTTCTTGTTCTTTCTCAAAATAATTGTATAATCTATTAGTCCATTCACCAACTCCACGGATATGTAACCACATGTAACCTGCAATTGAATTTTTAAAATTTTATTTCTGAATTATTCTAAAAAATAAGAAATTTATCTAATTTTACATTTTTTAACAAAGACTATAAATTACATTTTTTACTCTTTACTACATCTCTGAATCATTAAAATTGTATATTAAAAATTGAAATAATTAAACAATACATGCTCATCATAACCTAATACATTTTTGAGATTCGATTTAATGATAATTTGAATGAGGTTTTACCTGATATAACTTACCCTCTTGTTCTGGCGCTGAACTGATGGTAAAGGGGTGCCACTCATATTTAGCAATAACGGGAATATTGACAAAAACGTAATCACCAGAATGAAAATCAAAATGAGGAGGACGTTTAATAACGAGATGTGTAACTCTGGAAGGTAGTAATATGCCAGAGCTTATATAGGTTTTCCCCCTTTCAGAACGCATCCATGAAAATCTCATTATCCGCTCAATAATGTATATGATACCAGGAATCATAAACCATTTCCAGAAATTAGGACCATGTATGAGCAAAAGTATCCAAAAAGGCATGTACAACAAATGGGTCCAGTAAAATATCTGTAATTATAAATACCAAAACTCATAGGCTGGATCAGAATGTTTGAATGGAACAAAAACTAAAATAAGTAAGTAGCTTAGAATAAAATATTTAAAAAAAAAGAAAAAAAAAAGTGCAAACTCATTCTAATAAGTGAATATTTATTACAACAAAATTGAAAAGATATTAGCTTTGAATGTGTAAATACATTTATTATACATTTCTTGCGCATAAAAAAAAAAAAAAAAAAAAAATTATTAGTCGTTAGAATTCATTATTTTGATCATCTAGAAAATTATGAACATATGTTATTTAATACAAAGGGACAGAGACTATTTATTTCCAATAATGAAAAAAAGGATGCTGCCCAACTATATTGTATTTCTAACTGACACAGCAGGAGAGTAAAGATCATTGCCATAGATGTGAAGCTCTTAGAATAAATAAATAACTCACACAGCATACTAAGTTATCTGATGATCATTAGAATAAATTCATAGAAATTCTTGGTATTAAGGTTGAAGGTGAATAAAAAAGAAGAGCAATTTAGTTTATTCTTTGTTAAAATTTAAACGATTTTATTAAAAGAGATATTAAACTGTATGTCATATATGCTTATTCTGTGTGATGTTCTCTCTTTACTAATATGAGTATAATTATAATACTTCAAGACATATCTTGTTTCATATTTAGTTTATCATCAGTATATAATTGATATGGGTTGACATTAATCTTGTTCAATTATTCTATATTTTTGCATTTAAAATGGTTAAATTATATCAAATGTAAACATTAAATGATACCTAGTATCACAGAAAGAATAAACTAAAAATGATTGAAACATTGCTATTTTAGTTTCATACACATTTTATAATTAAATAATCATTTAATTAAGTAGGCATACTATTATATAACTAGCTTCCATTATACGTACTTCAAAACTTCCTCCTCTTCTCACAAATGCTTGAGAACAAATAAACATAACAATAATAATAATTGCTAATGCAACACCTGTTGGATTAGCCATTCCAGGTATAAGTCCAAAAAGGCCAGGTTTGCTTGTTAGTATCCATTCTGTCAATGTGTAATTGTTTGCATTTATGATGGGATCATTAACAACATTTATGCCTGAAAAAACAACACATAACTGATATCATATGTATCAATACAATTTTATTGTGGTTATAGGTGAATTATATTTAAGAGCTAATAATTTACTAAAACCGGAAATTACAAAAGTCTAGCATTAGTAGAATAAGGCTGACATGGCGGCTCTTCTTCTCATTAGATACTGGAGGATTAAAATGAAAATCTAAACTAATATTAGAATATCAGAATGAAACCAAGAACATATTGTTTATTGAGAGAAACTTTATGTCATTGGTTTTTCTATTTGTTCATAAGAAAGTCTATTCTTGATTTTTTATGTTTAAAACTTAGTATAAAAATATAAATATAGAAACAGCACTTTCAAAAGACAAAAAATTAAGATATTTGGAAATAAAAGTGGAGCCTCTAGACACATTTCTCAAACTTTTCACATTTTGACGAAATACACACACACACACACAAATATATATATTACTTAGACCTACAGATAAAATTTCTTTTGAGCATGGGCGTATATAAGGGGGGGGGCATTTCATAAAAAATTATGAAACATTTTTTTTTAGAACATCATCAATATATTTTTCTTTCTTTAATTTAAGATATTCTCATGTTTCTTAATAAAAAAGGATCTGATAAATAACACAAACACACACACACACACACACACACACACACACACACACACACACACACACACACACAAAAATGAAACCAATACATATAATAGGACATATTGGGAGAAACAATATGTGATATATATTACCAAAATCATGAGAAAGACGAAAAAATATTGATTCCAAAAATTTCTAAACACAATGTTTAAGTAAAAACACACATGATCGCTCATAGACACATTTCAATTCATAAATGGTATTAGGTTTATACTTACTGAAGTTTAAGAAGTGTGTGATTGTGTGAATTACACTGTAAATAAAAATACAGACACCAGTTACTTTGTGAAAATAAATGTGTTGATCTAGCGGTAAAAAGTTGCTGAATCCTCTTGTTCTCAAAAATGTTATACTGTGTCGAAGCATTAAAACCAAAACAAACATAGAGTTAAAATTCAAGCACTGCCCTACAAGAAATTATAAATTATTAATAAAATTTATTATAATTTAATTTATTTTCATTTTAAAAAATAATATCAAATAAACTAAAGTTACTTAATAATTGAACCCCAAAATGTTTCATGAAAAATATTCATCACTTACCACATATCCTGGCAAAAATGACAAAAAAGTTTGATTCCCTATATTGTATTCCCCTTGTTATAATTAAAATTAGATTAATCATAAAAAAGAATGAAGAAAATATAAGAAAAACATAATTATTTCTTATATAAGGTAGAGTTAATTGATAGGGCCTTAATGCACTCAGTCTAGCGACTAATGATGTTTGTGTTGATTTTGGTTTTGGAGGTACAAGCCATCGGTCAATACTGAAAAAAAAAAAGAAAAAAAAAATAATATATATGTAATTGAATATTCAATTTAAAAAAATCAGAATATAGAAAATACTTAATTATCACATTATGAGTAAAATGTATATTAACAAGTATACCTGCTATAGATATTCTATTGGAATACTTTATTTATAGTAACTTATCAAAATGATGGAAGAATAATCCTAAAAACAATGTAAAAGATGGGCTTTTGAAATTTAAAGTACAGAGAGATATATCTCTTAAAATAATGGTAAATTCTACCTTATTGACAAATTTTCAAGAAGACCTCCATGCTTTTTCAACTGATTTTTAAGTGCTTCATAAGTTATTGCTCCTCTCGAATCTGAATCTGCATCTTCAAAAAGAGCCATAGTTAAATCATCTATTTGTTCTTCACTAAACTGCATTCCATTTTCTTCCATACAAGCTCTCATGACATGTTGAAGCTCTCTGTGCTGAATGAGTCCATCAGCTGAAATAGTAGGTAATTTTTAAATAATTAACAATGAAAGTTTATAGCAGAAAGCTACATAATTTATACAAAATAAATAACTAATAATTAAAAAATAATAAATTACCGTCGAGGTCGTAGACTTTAAATAAAAACTTTATTTTATCATCCGGAGATTGCCCAGCAAACTGATGCATTGCATCAAGAAATTCTTGAAGAGAAATGGATCCTGAATTATCTTTGTCAAAAATTTGAAAGGTTCGCTCTGTGAAGAAGGGCTGAAAACAACTTTGAAATTATTACAGGATTATTAACCTCAATTGGTTTGATATTAGCATAATTAGTGAAATATGTTATTTTCAGTTTGTACTGCAGGACAATTTATAGGTGAATAAAGGTTGCTGTCCATCTAGACCATTGTGACCAAAGTCTACTGCCTCATTATCAATCCATTAACTGGCCTCCGAGTGGAAAAGTAAGGTACATTATCGTAGTTAGGTATGGTTCAGTACATTGTCCTACCTCAGGTGCTATCTTCCTTAACACTTAATTGTGACACTAAGTTCTTCACTGTATGATTTGCCAAATTGTAAAAAGATGAAAGTTTTCTATGAGGTTTCAGGGCCTTAAAACATTCAGACCAAAATAGAGCTGTTTTGGATTTTCGTGTTTGCATAGTTCTTTGTAATTTGTCATATAATGAACACTTGATGTGAAATATGTAAGAATACTTTAGGACAGTTTTAATCATTTTCTATAAATAATGCCAAACAATAAAGGGCTTGTAACAATAAATGTATTATAAGGTGGATAATAAGATTGAGTGGGTCCAGGCTTAATTGGTGTAGAATAATAACATTCAATCTCTACTCATAATACTTTGGGCACTTAAAAAGATGAAAACATGCACTTGGGCACTAACGCTTTAAAACGATCCCTACTCACTATCTCCCTTCTTCTCTCTCTCTACCTCCCTCACTCCCTCTCTCCCCCACCCTCTCTCTCTCTCTCTCTCTCTCTCTCTCTCTCTCTCTCTCTCTCTCTCTCTCTGTCTCTCTCTCACTCTCTCTCTCTCACTCTCTCTCTCACACACACAGAAGAGAGGGAGAGAGAGACCACGAAGTTCAAACAAATGCTTATATCTGGTGTGATTTAGAAAGCTTAAATAGAAACTCTTAATATTTTGCCTTCAATGAAACAAACCCAGTACTTCCAAATCAGTTTTAGCGCGGTTCCTCCATCCCTCCATAAGGGATGAAACTCGGTAATGAGTTTGACCTCTTGACGCAATCCGGAAATGTCTACCTGACAATTTAACGTTTCAGGACCCATAGAACACGAAAATAACGTTGGCTCTAATTTATATTTGTAAATTTAAAAGGTCAAGTTCGTAAACCAACAGAATTCGCCTAACGATACATGGTTTATGGGCGAACAAATCGTTGAGCTTAGGGCTTTTCGTAATACTTTTTGTGCTCCAAACGTAACCAAAACTTATATATCTTAGTTTGGAGGGATTTCGAACATGTGTAACAATTTTTTTCAACACAATTCATCGTGAAACCAAAAGTCTAATTTTTTCACTTTTCTCGAAATGGTTGATCACGTTGAAAGTGAATAAATCGGTTCCCCCCGTCATCTAACTACAAATAAAATGTGCACCTTGATCCGTAATATCGAACGATCAACGATTTTTGTCGCCTCTTTAGCCCGTTAGGCTGTTTACTGGTTAACAAACAGTCCTTTCCTTTTGAGAAAGCATTTTGTTTCTAAATTTCATCAAGATCGGATCATGTTTACACAGTAGGGCGCTTTTATGAAACGTCGACATGTTTCGTCGATGGATTGCGTCATCGGGACGACGTCATAGGTAGAGTTTCTCCCTATTGGGTGACAGGAACCGGAATAAAAAGTGTAATAATGAAAACTATTACGTTTTTTGTTATTAGAATTTTCTTGAAATCATCTCTTCTGATTTCTTTCTCATTGCCGACTGTTTGCCTGAAGAGCTGCTCGAGCCTCTCTAGATTACCTTTATCAAACCCTGTCCTCCTCCTGAAAACAAAATATAAGAAATAAATTAATTAAAGGATTTTAATTTGTCAAGTCTAAATAGATTAAATGAAATATGATTAGTCATATCATCTAATATCTTAAGAATTATATTTTTTGGAAGGCGGGAATTGAATCATTGCAATAATTACAAAATGTACATTACCGAGTGTTGGTGATATTTGCGATGAATTCCATTATCTGTGCTCCCGTTATGATACTATCAGAATCCTGATCAATTAGGCGAAACAGCTTATCCACTATCTGGAAAAATAAATAAAAGAACAATTAAATGTCACATTTTATTTTGCTATTAGCTTTTTTTGTAAATACATACTTACAAAGTACTAAAAACACACACAGCGTGAGTTTTGCATAACTTTCAAATCAAAAAGTCCGACTCGCAGGAACTGCATCATCTTAGCGTGGTTCCGTTCTTATCTCTAGACTCATTTAAAATGATTAAAATAGAAGCTGTTATTATTTTGGGTCCACATTTCTAGAAAGCATGAAGATTAGATAGTTAGCCGTTGAGGTGATAAGTAAAGATGGAATGGTTGGGATTCGGCTAAAGAAACCTCAATACGATTTTTGTTAAAAAATCTATATTTAGGACGTTTCAGCTACTCATTGGTAGCCTTCGTCAGCATTGAAAGTGCCGGGAGGCAGAGGAGGACCAAAGTTGACAGTTCCGTCTTTACTTTCAAGAAAGGTCTTATTTACGATCTTACCTGGCTAGGCCAACCCGCCCTAGGGACGACTCCGCTAGGCAGTTGAAAAGCTATATCTTGGAAATCCATATCTCTAAGATTAAATTGTTTTTCTTATTTTTCTTAACCTGATTTATTATCAAATACATTATCCAACTATAAGCAGTTAAAAAATAACAAGGAATAAAAACAGACAAAAAGAACAGTTCGAATAAGCGAAATCAATTACTTTAAAGTTTTAAGCACTTATTTCTCCGATTGACATCGTCTAATCAAAACTTTTATCAGAATCTTTTTTGTAGAGCATTTAGTAAGCTTTCTAATGGTATTCTTCCGTTTACCAAGATTCTCAACCTTTTTCGAGATATTAAGGAAGGTATACAAAGTTACCAAAACTTTTTATGTCTGTTAATAAAATATTTTATTCTAACCCCCTTCATCACAATCGGACCATTAGGGAAGCCAGAAATGAGCGAACAGACAAATATATATATATATATATATATATATATATAAATAAATATATACATATATATATATATATATAAATAAATATATACATATATATATATATATATATATATATATATATATATATATATATACAAATTTGAACCACCGTTATTTTCGGTTTCTAGGGGTTCTGAAACGCGAAATTTTCTAGTCGGCACTTCCGGATTGTTTCATTGTATCAACCTTATAAGCGGGGTTCCTCCCTATGGGGGAGGGAGGAACCGCGCTAAAAAGTGCTGGATAGGTATTGATTGTTACCTATGTTTTCAAGAAATGTAAAAGTAGACATGCTTTGTAGAATAATGGATATTCTAGGTGGTTACTAGAATAACCAATATTGGAGATTTGACTATGATTCTTCCAACAAGTCCTTTCAAACAGATTTTCTAGTAATTTCTACTAAGCAAGTCTACTTCTTCATTTCTAGAAAAGAAAGGACATAATTCTATAAATGAAATTAATTTTAGAGAGTTAATTACCCCCTTCGCTTGGAATATCTGGCAGAATTTGTCTAGAGATACTTTATCTTCACCGCAAAGGACGTACGCAACACTTTCTAACTGCTCTGCTAAATCAATCTGCTTTTCATCTCTGAAAAGAAAACAAAAAATTTTTAAATACATTTTATGTAACTAAAAAAAAAAAATCTCAGCATGACAATCAAGATGTCAGAAATAAGTGTCAATCACAACCTGTAATTTGTTTTGTACTTTCTATCGCATCGTTGCTACTTTCATGGGCTTTGCTGCTGTGGTGATGGATACATAGGGGCATACCCAGTGGGAGAAGGGAGCAACAAAAATGTTCTCTTCTATCATACACAAAATAAATTATTCCTTTCGGCAAATGCAAGGAAACATTTATCAACAGCTCTCAAAATAATCACTTCCCCTCCCGTAACAAAGTGTGCTCAATTCCTTAAAATAATTCCTAATATATAGTCGTCTTTTTAGAACTATTGAAGCTAGCAGCTATCGAGGTTGCACTAATGAAAAGCCATGTAGACACCCAAAATGACCCCGTTAAAATGTGTCTGTTAACACGATACATGCCAGAGTTTTATTTTTTTGTTGTCATGAAACCTGGTATATAGCATTCCCTCATAAACGATTGACCAAGTTCGTTAAACACCGAAATCGGTCAACCGGAAGGGGGGGGGGGGGCTTACTCTGCGCCAAAACTACTAATTTGTGTATACCGGCCTAATTTTTAATGTATTGCAACGAAACTCGGTATTCGTTGTGATCAGCTAAAGAGAAAAATACGTTGTAAAAATAAACTAAATCGGTTCATCAGGAAGGTTCATTCACCAGTATTGTAACGAAATACGATAAACTTAGAGAAATCTAAGTACGTAGATAATAGAAATCTAAATATCATGCCCAAAGAATAACATACATTTTTCATTATCGAAATAATGCTTGATAACGTTATTTGAATTAAGTAAAGCCATTTTTATCAATAACGGGAGAAGAAGAGATGTTTTAAAAATAACACATTTATATCTTTAATCAGAGATGATTGAGGCTCGGAGTTAAAAATGACTTGATAGGCAAAAAGTGCCGTCTATTTAGTAATTTAATAATATCCCATTTCATGACAACAAAATCAAAAGTTATTTTTTATCTGAGATTTTGTCAGAATATCTATACTAATTACATAAAAGTTATGGTTAATAACCGTCAGAATTTAATTTATTCCGAAAAGGATCAGGGCGTGTGGGGCTATTACTGTCTGCCCTCGAGCAATTGTTTATAGCCATTTACATGTAAATTGTATAAATGTTTATTATTTCAAAGAACGGTTTTGATGACGTTTGAAGAGTGTTCGTTTTTGTTTCTTTAATTGTGCATCTGATACCCGTAAAGCTGAACCACAGGATTTGCAAGCCTAGGGTTTGCAGTTTAGGAACGGCCACAAATATGAGCTTGGTTAGCCATGGGATTCGCAAGACAAAGGCTTTGATAACTTAAGGATTGATTGCCAGAGGCTAAGTTAACCAACAGCTTGGCCAACCGGAGGATTTGTAAGTCAAGGGTTCGATAGCCCAGGGTTTGGTTGCCGGGAACTTTCATAAACATGAGCTTAGCTAGCCAGTGGATTCGAAAGACAAAGGCTTTGATAACCCAGGGATTGATTGTCAGGGGCTTCGCTAAGCAAGAGCTTGGCCAACCAGGGGGTTTGTAAGTCAGGGGCGTAGATATCCGAGGGCTTGCTAGCCGTGAACGCTGCTAACTAAGAGCTTTGCTAACTAGAGGATTCCGAAGTCAATTGCTTCGCTTGCCTAGGGTTCGCTAGCCAGAGGATTTGCTACTCAATAGATTGGCTAACTGGAGGATTCGCAAGTTAGGGGCTTCGCTAGCAAGGCAATTCGCTAGCCAGGAGCATTTCTTGCATGGAGCATGGCTGAAGAAAAACCACTTGCTTAGCAAATAAGTGCACAGTACGCACCCCGAAATCTGTACCTCAAGCACGAAAACATAGTTCTGAATGCTTCATTTCTCTTTACCGGTCCTATTAACAATTTTCATAGCAATTGAAATTGTAAAGCGTAATTGATTGAGTTTTGCCGACTGAGAAAGGCGCGGCTGAAGGCTAGTCAGGGTGAGGAGAGCGAATTGGTAGGGAGGAATTAGACTGAAGTATATGAAGTGATCATAGAATAGAAAGTAGACGCCCTTAGAATGCGTAGGGACTTGGTCCTCTGGAGACCTAGTTCTCTAACTAATGTCTGATGTTTTAACTAGGACGGAGGTAGGAGTGCTATGCTCTTGGCCTATTTACCCCGCCCCTTCATTGGGGGTGGATCGTAGTCGCCATCTTTCTCTTCTCAGGGACACCACTTATAGGGGGTAAATCAGTTAGAGAAATGACTACCGTATGGTGTAATACTCTGGCGGAACTCCATCCTCCATACAATCTTCAATGATACTGTCAAAACGTTCACTGCGTTTAGAGATTTATACAGCATTGAGTATTGCACAGTGCAACTATACTCTTTATGTAGCGAAATTTTAATAATATTCTAAACCAAAAAATAAATATTGAGTCTCAATAATGACCCCCACTTTTTTCGACGATCTTTATCAAATAAGCAGAAGGCCAATTAATAAAATAAAATAGATAGATAGAATCAGGGCCCCAAAAGGGGGCCTGAAAAATCTATTGTGCCCCTCATAACCTCCTGGGTCACATATAAATAAAATAAATACATTTTTCTAGTGGCCCATATAAGCAGACTACTAGAGAAATAACGCATAAACGGTTGGAGATATCAATATGTTTTAAAGGAAAAAGGTGTAGTTATTGTCGAGATCTATAAAATTGTGCCCAGGGAAATAAGAAAATAACCCTTCTATCAGCTCAAATAGACCTTTGAATGGAAGAGTTTCCTCCGCTAAGATGCATTGCATTTTTTAGTTCTCTGTAAATATGCGTTTTTGTTTGCATCTGAATATTCCCAAAAAAGGCAGTTTAATATATTCAAGTAGTATTTTTCTTTAGGGAGGTGTAATTCAGCTTTCGTTTGTGAATTTGTATATACATCTTATCTTTATTTGTTTTTAGCTGAATTACACTCAGACAAAAACAAGATGTAAACATCTGTTAAAATTGCATGCTAATAGGTGTTGGCCAATGGGCTTTTTTTCCCCTATCGACAAATCATGACTTTAATTCATGATTTATCGATTGGGGGAAAAACCCATTGGCCAAAACCTATTAGCATGCAATTTTAACAGATGTTTACATCTTGTTTTTGTGGGACTGTAATTCAGCTTAGGAGAGTATGTTCAGCATTCAACAAAACTATTTCCGTATAGACTTCCTTCTCCTTCTAGACGAGAAATCACCCTTCCGGATATTGGCCTTCTTTAAAACTTTCCTTCTTAGTTGACATCTCATGTGATATTTCTGGGTATAACGCTCAGCTGCAGCGAAATCATTTCTCTTCACTCGCCAAGAACACATCCCGACTCCTAGAAATACTCAAAGCCAATGGATTCCCGAAACACACCATCACCTCCCTCATAAATTCAATTAAAAATTCTAAACCCCCCTCCACCTCGCAAGATAGTGTCGCCCCCCTATTCAGATCCCTTCCCCTATTCAGAACCTCTCTGAAAAAATCCAAAAATCCCTCAGAAGCACATTTCCCAATCTAAATCTAGGTCTATCCACTAAAAATAAACTGAAAACCCTATATACCACACTCAAAGACCCCATCCCACAAGGAAATAGATCCAACGTCGTTTACCGAATTCCTTGCTCTACACCACACTGCAACAGCAGTTACATTGGACAGACGAAGAACCGCATTCATAGCAGACTCACAACATTAAGAACAGAGACAGGACGGACATAAATTTGATTTCCAAAACTTCTCCATCCTCTCCACTGAACCCAACCTTGAGAAGCGTCTCCTTACTGAATCCATATATATCCATCTAGAAAACAATCCCGTCAATGACAAAATTGACAAAGAAGTCATCTCCTCAACCTATTCCAACATTTTCCATATCCTCAAAACCTCCCGTTAGGTAATCCCACCCGGTTCGTTGCCCTATTCCCACACACCGTCTGATCCTTCCCTGTACCTGCAATACCCATCGGCAAGTCCTTTATCTTTACCGCCGTCCCTCTGCCCTTACTCCCAGGTCGACTTCTCCCTACCCCCTCACCCCCATCCTCTCCTGTCTAGCCCTGGCCCAATCCTTCCCTGTACCTGCAATATCCATCGGCAAGTCCTTTATCCTTTATCTTTGCCATATACATGTATATTTATTTATATTGCTATTATTATACTATATATATATATATATATATATATATATATATATATATATACATATATATATATTTATATTTATATTTTCAAGCATA
The DNA here is from genome assembly GCA_946811695.1 of Gonocerus acuteangulatus. Taxonomy (NCBI): domain Eukaryota; kingdom Metazoa; phylum Arthropoda; class Insecta; order Hemiptera; family Coreidae; genus Gonocerus; species Gonocerus acuteangulatus. The sequence goes on from OX328132.1 coordinate 103,576,647, forward strand.
TAGGTACTCATATTTATGTTAATGTTTCTAGCCTTTTTTTTTTTGTCCTTACCATTGTTATACCATATATGTTTTTACAGCCCTGAAGATGGCTTGTATAGCAAGCCGAAACGTTGGCGGCAATAAATATACATTTTAGCAAATAAAATGTGTTTTATTGAATAAGAACACTGACCGAAACCCCGACGATCAACGCTTCCTACTTCCCAACGGTCGACCATATCTTCTCAATTATTTTATTAAAATACAACGGAGCATATGGATAAATAGGGAACTATTCCCTTTAATGGTCTATTTGAGCCCTTAGAAGGGTTATTTTTGTATTTCCAAGGCCAACATTTTATAGATCTGGACGAGAACTACAACTTAGCTCCTTTGAAAAATGTTGATATCGCCAACCGTTTAGGAGTTATTACTCTTGTGGCCCGCTTATCTGGGCCACCCTGTATATATATATATATATATATATATATATTTCTTTATCGAGTCGACCGGATTGCTAACGGGCTTTCCTCCTATCGACAAGAACGAAACACACTTATAAGTAATTTAGTGATAATCTTAGTTTAAGCTATACATACGTTAAACGCTCCTTGAGAAATTCGATCCACGTTTCTTGGACTAAAAATCCGTCTCCATCGGTGTCAAAGAGCTCAAAAAGTTTCGACAATAATTCCTGTAAAATAGACAATGGTTAATGTTGTTAAAAGCGATGAAATATCTTAACATATTAATTACTTATTCACCATTAAATTATTGCTCAACTCATATAATATTTTCACTGTACATTAAAATCTTTACGTAAGTTATTGATTCGAATGCTCCAAAATTTGTAGGTAATTTTAAAATAAAATTTAGAAAAACTATTTTTTACGATTTTTAGATTTACCAATTAAGGATAATTGAGTAATGATAAAAAGGAAATAAATATCCAAATGAAACGGATACCGGAGTAAATTATTTGGGGTTGTACTAATGACTGTTTCTTCACCTTTCTTTGGCCTTGTATCATATTTGTTTTTTTTTTTTTTTTTTTTTTTTTTTTGCCTACTCATTGAACGAAATTTGTACATATTGTAAACTTTCAATAGAGTTACAAATAGAAGTCTGACTCCAGGAAGTGCGTCATCTTAGCGCGTTTCTGGTATTATCCCTTGTTACATTTTCAAGTAATAGAAACATTTATTACTTTTTTTTCAACTTTCGCGAACAATTACGAATAAGTTTATCATTTTTTTACCTTGTTTTACTAAAATACTCAATTTACTGTGAAAAAATTAACCAATTTAAAAGTGAGGTAAACAGAGAAAAAAAAAACACGTTCCAAACAACAAAAACAAGAGCAGTACAATAGTATAAAATACTTACACAGCATCTTGTAATTTTTCGTATCCTGTTTTGCTGACAAGTAAATTGTACTTCTCTGAGCTATTACAAACAATAAAATCTCATGGAAACAGCACCCGAGTTCAAATAAGCGATACCTACAATTTCAAGGTTTTAAGCGCTTATTTCTCCAAATTAGATCGTCTCATCGAAAATGACATTTAAATTATTTTGTAGAACATTTATTAAGCTTTCGAATGGTTACTGTCCATTGGCATCGATTTTACAACCGTTTTAGAGATACAAAAGAAAATATATGGAGATCTCATAACTTTTCATGTCTGTTGATAAAGTATTTTTTTCTGATACTTCTGTAACTCCAAACGGAACCAAAATTTAAATCTCTTAGTATAGATGATTTTCAAATATTCCCACGTATCCCACGATTCTAAGTACCCAAACTGAAAATAATTTAGAAAACCATGTTTTATCCACAGTTCTAGGAAACTGTTACAAATATCGTCTTGAAAATGGTCTCATTCGTTTTCCTACGTTAAAGAGTCTAAAAAAAGTGTACATGGAAGCCTACAAACGTAAAATCGATAGTGCGGCGATTTTCCCGCGCGAATTTCGCCCATAAAACTGTTTTCCGACTGGCGGATTCTACTAGTTAATGACCTTGATCTTTTACAAATTATTTTTGTGCCTAATTTCAAAATCGGACCATTCTTGAGCCCGTGAGACCCACAAATAACGTTATTTTCGTTATTTATGGGTTCTGGAACGTGAAATTTTCTAGCGGCGGAAAACATAAACGGGCTTCGTCCCTATGGAGGGAAGGAGGAAACGCGCTAAAATGTTTGAATCTTTCTTCCGAATTTAGGATTTTTACTCGATTATCAAATTAAGAAAAATCTTAAATGGACATGGCATAAACAGCAATAAACCTAAGGTTAAAGGACCAATTCATAATGAATCAATTCTGATATGTTTATTGATATGTTCAAGTATAAATATTCCATAAAAAGAAGAACATATCTCTTCTAGTTGTATTTATTGAACGTGGGCTGCCTAAGTGGGTCCCGGTGAGTTAAAACCTCTGACGGGCATTCACATAGATCTAACTCTGACTAACAACTACAAATTATAAGTCTCAAGCAGTTTTACAAGTCAGGCTTAAAGAGTCATCATCAATTCTATTGGTGTAATATCGAGCCGTGCCGGTAAACCGAGACATGAAGACCATTCTAAAATAGTAAGCTAGAAGAGGAAGAACACGTTCCAGCGGTAAGGACGGTTCTAGCTAATTCAAGAAATTTATTTTAAATGTAGTCAATAAATTGCCTGCTAACTCTTGCAGACTACAGCCTCTCTACACGGGGCAATTCTGCTAGACTCTTTCCTTATTCGTCTTTCTATTTGCATTTTACTCTTCGGATCACAACTCCAGTTGCTACAAGTCGACTCAAGTACAGATGCAATTTAGCAATAATATACAATGTTTTCTAAGTTTAACAAGGTTCAGTGCATTGTAGCTATTGTGATTGCTCCAATGTAGCGATGGGCGATTCTCGAATATGGATCCATCTTCTAAATCGTTTTAAGTCGGGATGAAAAGATCGACGACTTCAGAACGATGTATAAGATCGATCTTCTAGACTAAGAACATCGATCTTCGTTATGGATTATTTCACGATTACTTGCAATTACCTACAAAATTCTTATTTCATTTCGATTCGAATCGTTTGTCATTCGAGAATCGCCCATCACTACTACTAAATATGTCGATTTGAATACTTGTTAATGTGAAAAATATTTCTGTAACCTAAAAGTAGAAATATTAGAATAGAAGACTATTTTTCATCAAATATATATATATATATATATATATATATATATATATATATATATATAATGAAACTATATGTTTATCAAATAAGCAAATAAGAAAAAAAAAAAGAGCACAGTTTTTATTATATTACCTTCTTCCTTCTAGTTGGAAAAACGGAGCTTATCGAGTCGTTGCATAATGTTATTGTAGTATTAAAAGTCTGTTACTAGACATAGGACACTATTCTGTAAATTTCTTCTGCAGTTAAGTAAATGAGAATTCCTCAGGTATTTTACGGTATTCTAGACAGATCGATTCTTTAAAATATCGGCCCTTGAAGATCGATGAATTAAAAGATCGGCCCCTAGAGATCGATTCGTTAAATAGATCGGCCGTTGGAGATTGATTCAAAAAATCGATATATCGTGTTAAAAAGACAGGTATTTTAAAACATCGATTCAAATCGCCCATCTCTACTCCAATGTATGAATTTTTGAATAGTTTTGCCTAATGTCTAAGTGATTTTGTAAACACTCGCTTGGCCCGGAGCGCCCCAATGTCAAGAAACATTATACTTTGATAAGTACAGATGGAATGGTTGGGATTCGGCTAAATAAACCTCAATATGATTTTGTTTTAAAAAAATCTATATTTCGGACGTTTCGGCTACTCATTGGTAGCCTTCGTCAGCTAAAATGACAAAAAAAGGAAAAAATTAATACAAAAACAAAAAAATTATGATTGTGATAGGTAACAGAGCTATAGATAAAATTAACTTATGAAAGAACATATCGTCTTAAATTCTTAGAATGAAAAAGTGAATAGGTACAATAATTGATTTTAATAGTAATTAGTAACGTTAATTGATTTTACAAAGAAATAAGCAGCTACATACCAATGACAAATATAGTAGCTAATAGTAACATTAATTGATTTTACAAAGGAATAAGATACTACATACCAATAGAAATGCCGAGCGGCAGAGGAAGACCAAGGTTGGCAATTAAGTAACCATTGTAGAGTGTCTAAGGAGAAAAAGAAATCTGCTGGGGTATAAGTAAGTGGGAACAGCAGGTAGTGGGGGAAATGTCACACAAATGTCGGTAAGGATCAAAGGCAAGTTTATGACATGTCGGTAAGGATCAAAAGGCATGTTTATGACATTTTATGACAGGAAAGGAGAAAAAGGTGTTAATGGAAGGATACACAAGGGGCATGGTAAAAATCTAGGTGGGAGGTCGGGATAGTATTTGGAAAATATTAGCGTACATAGGAGAAATGCCTTGTTGGTCAGTTTTGTAGTTTATATTGTTTTTGTTTAAGTTTATGTGTACACATTCCGAGATCTGTAGTCTTTTTTTGTTTCGTTGTGTAGCAAGAATTTTCGTGCCGTCGAAGTTAAAAGTGTGTTTTTGTGTAATGGCGTGTTTTGCAAGTGCAGATTTATCTATTTCTTTATTAGTGATGGTTCCTCTTAAATAAACCTCAATATGATTTTGTTTTAAAAAAATCTATATTTCGGACGTTTCGGCTACTCATTGGTAGCCTTCGTCAGCTAAAATGACAAAAAAAGGAAAAAATTAATACAAAAACAAAAAAATTATGATTGTGATAGGTAACAGAGCTATAGATAAAATTAACTTATGAAATTATTGTACCTATTCACTTTTTCATTCTAAGAATTTAAGACGATATGTTCTTTTATAAGTTAATTTTATCTATAGCTCTGTTACCTATCACAATCATAATTTTTTTGTTTTTGTATTAATTTTTTCCTTTTTTTGTCATTTTAGCTGACGAAGGCTACCAATGAGTAGCCGAAACGTCCGAAATATAGATTTTTTTAAAACAAAATCATATTGAGGTTTATTTAGCCGAATCCCAACCATTCCATCTGTACTTATCACCTCGACGGCTAACTATCTAATCATCATGATGAATTCACTGGGACCCTGCCAACGTGCTCCAAAGGAGGCAAAAATCACTATCAACCGCATCTCCAAGTTCTCCAAGAACCTTGTCAAGAAGAAAGAGGGCTTGATTTTTCTGCTAAAATGTAAGTCCAACAATTTCTTACCAAAACACATTAGAACCTCAACCAACCATATCAACCCGTGCGACCTGAACTCCCCTGTTCAAAAACAACTTGCAACAGCGAAACTTCATTTCCAGAAAAAATTACTCAATATAGAAATAGCCAATTTAAACTGTGAAATTAAAAATTTAGAAACACTGTTAGAGTCACACTTTAATATCTTAAGAGGGTTAGTTGACCAGGACCTGTTTAATGACATATCCAATTTTATTTCAAACATTTGTAATAGTTTAAAATCGAAGTTAAAAATAAATCTTTTCCAAAAATTTAATAAAACCCGCCAGAATCACGTTCACCGCCCCATCGGTGACGAAAACTGGGTTAAAAACATCTCCTCGGTCAACGTCCCCCCTCAGGTTAACAACATACTTGGTTTAGGAGACAAATTTTCTTTACCTCCTACACCAGGTATTGTTGTTCCCAAAATAATTACCGATGTAGAATACATACTACAAACCGTTCCTTGTAAAGAGGAAGACCAAACCCGCTCTAAAGTAGTTAATAGCATCACCAATTTCTTGCAAATTCCTTCTCCCAGCCACTCCCACCTTTCCACTGAATTTTACAAAGACCTAAAACACACCAAAACTTTCTTACGGACACATGAACGACATATAATATGTACTAAATCCGACAAGGGAAACACGACCTTCATCATGGACAGAACAGAATACAACGAAAAAATGACCAACTTATTCAACGACACCAATACATACTTACCCATTCCTAAGGACATTATGAAAATACAAGAACGAAAATTCAACGAACACATTCACAAACTTTTTAACTCTAACGAAATCGACAAATCCACTAAGTCCTTCTTAATTTCCCACAATTCCCTCCCACCGCGAGCCTATGGCCTCCCCAAAATCCACAAACCGGGTAATCCCCTTCGTCCCATCATTGCCAATATAGATTCTCCCTCTTCCAGTCTCAGTAAATTTCTTCTTCCCTCATTACAAATACTTAGCCATAATAATCCCTATGATATAAAAAATTCTTTTGACCTAATTTCTAAATTATCCAACCTAACCATTCCCCACGGCCACATTTTAGTTTCCATTGATGCCACATCCTTATTCACTAACGTCCCACTAGCCAAAACGCTAGAAATTATCGAAAACCATTGGCCCACCCTCCACCTCCATAGCCCTCTATCCTTTGATCTGTTTATAGAAAGTCTAAAACTTTGTGTTAACAGCGGTTTTTTTAAATATGATGGGAAATTCTATAAACAAATTGAAGGTCTAGCCATGGGCAACTGTCTTGCACCCGATTTATCCTCAATCCTTCTCAACGATCTTCTCAACTCCCTCGTCCCACAGTTTCCCCATGACATCTCATTCATCTGCAAATACGTAGACGATCTTTTGCTGATGATTAACCCAAACAGACTAACAGACATACTTACCTGTTTCAATTCCTTTTACCCTAGGCTTCAATTTACAGTCGAAATAGAACAGGACAGACAGCTCCCATACTTGGACATCTTACTAATTAGACAGACTGACGGTACTATTATTACTGACTGGTACACCAAACCCACGTACTCGGGACGGTTACTTAATTTTCATTCATCCCATCCCTACCACCTCAAGATTAATGTAGCCAGAAATCTCCTCCGCCGAGTCCTCTCCCTATCCCATGCTTCCTTCCACAATAAAAATATTAATATCGCCTCAGATATATTGGCACGCAACCAATTTCCCCCCAACCTCATAAAATCCCTTGTAAAAAAAGCAAAATCCCAATCTCCCAACACTGTCTCTCCCAATTCTTCCCTAACTCCCAGTTACCAAATGTTCCGATCTCTACCATTTACACCTGGACTGACTGATAAACTTACAAAGACAATAAAAAAATCCTACCCTTCCCTAAATTTTGGTTTGAAAACTACCAACAAACTCAAAACCCTCTATACCAAACTCAAAGATCCCATCCCTTTTGAACAAACCACCCGATGTGTTTACGAAGTCCCTTGTCAAACCCCTTCCTGTAATGGTGTATACATAGGAGAAACCATAAATGACATTCACTCACGTCTTACACAACATAAACGAACCATCACTAATAAAGAAATAGATAAATCTGCACTTGCAAAACACGCCATTACACAAAAACACACTTTTAACTTCGACGACACGAAAATTCTTGCTACACAACGAAACAAAAAAAGACTACAGATCTCGGAATGTGTACACATAAACTTAAACAAAAACAATATAAACTACAAAACTGACCAACAAGGCATTTCTCCTATGTACGCTAATATTTTCCAAATACTATCCCGACCTCCCACCTAGATTTTTACCATGCCCCTTGTGTATCCTTCCATTAACACCTTTTTCTCCTTTCCTGTCATAAAATGTCATAAACATGCCTTTTGATCCTTACCGACATGTCATAAACTTGCCTTTGATCCTTACCGACATTTGTGTGACATTTCCCCCACTACCTGCTGTTCCCACTTACTTATACCCCAGCAGATTTCTTTTTCTCCTTAGACACTCTACAATGGTTACTTAATTGCCAACCTTGGTCTTCCTCTGCCGCTCGGCATTTCTATTGGTATGTAGTATCTTATTCCTTTGTAAAATCAATTAATGTTACTATTAGCTACTATATTTGTCATTGGTATGTAGCTGCTTATTTCTTTGTAAAATCAATTAACGTTACTAATTACTATTAAAATCAATTATTGTACCTATTCACTTTTTCATTCTAAGAATTTAAGACGATATGTTCTTTCATAAGTTAATTTTATCTATAGCTCTGTTACCTATCACAATCATAATTTTTTTGTTTTTGTATTAATTTTTTCCTTTTTTTGTCATTTTAGCTGACGAAGGCTACCAATGAGTAGCCGAAACGTCCGAAATATAGATTTTTTTAAAACAAAATCATATTGAGGTTTATTTAGCCGAATCTCAACCATTCCATCTGTACTTATCACCTCGACGGCTAACTATCTAATCATCATGATTATACTTTGATTACTTATCAATTGATGAATAACTTATAGTATGACGGGAACTGTGCTATAATAAACTGCAAAAAATTATGTAGTAGCGTTAATTTTGATGATACATTATTTAACGCAATAAAATAACTACTTATCTGCCCTGAGGAAGCACGGATTGCCAGCTAGTCTTGAATAAAAGCAATACTGTTGGTGTGACAAGGCACAGGAAAGTGACAGAAGCACTTATTTCTCCTAATAAAAAATTGCTTGAGAACCTTTTTTGTAGGATATTTAGTAGGCTTTCCGAGTGAATGGTCACTTTCCACTTACCACGATTTCCCAACCGTTCTCGAGATATTTTAGAAAATATACGAATAACCCATAAAATATAAAACATCCATTCAAATCGCCCATCTCTACTACAATGTATGAATTTCTGAATAGTTTTGCCTAATGTCTAAGTGATTGCGGAGAAAATAGATACTCCTGCAAGGATGCAATAAGAAACTAAGGAAAACAGGCACAAAGAACATTTGAATGGAACGAAACCAATATTTTCTAAGTTATTTCTCTAACTGCGATCATCTCGTCGAAAAAATACTAGGGAGCTGTTTTTGTAGGAAATTTATTTGCCCAGCCGTTTTCAATAAATTTAATAAAATATACAAAAATCCATCTAGGCCATTAGCGCCGTGCTATCTATACGCTGCTACCTTTCTAAATATCCATGGTGCAGCAGGGATTTTTTACAACGGTCCCTGAAATGAAAAAACTCAACCTGCTGCACGCGAGACTCCAAGGCGTTAACCACTGACCACAAAGGACTACCTATATCTGTTAATGATATTTTTTTTTCTAATATGTTATTAACTCCAAAATTAAGAAAAAAATATCCCAGTGTTTATGAATGTCAAAAATCTGGAAAAATATTTAATTGAATCCACCAATTAGCGCGTTTCGTTTCTTATCCTTAGTGACGTTTGTAAAGAAATAGAAACAGTTATTAGTTGTTTTCATCTTTTGTGAATAAGCTATCTACTATATATTTGTCAAAAACCACTCATTCACTCACTCTATGACTCACTGACCAATCATCGCCCAGCACAAACCATTTAACTGAAAAAAATGAAATTTTGGATGGACACTCTCTTTAGCATGTAAACACTCGCTAAGAAAGGGTTTTTTGATATTCATATTTTTAAGTATTTTTAGTGGGGTTTCAATTTTAAGTTGTTTAAAGAGCAGGCACGCCTAGGCAGGAAGTGTTGCTGGGACAAGGTCAGCTGTTCCCGTATTGTATTTATTTCTTAATATTATTTATATCTAAGCTTCATTTCAACTATGAGGTAGACCATGAATTACTTGAAATAAACTGTGATTTTGTCCCTCATAGAGTTTACACTATACCTGGTGATAGTCTATCCGAGGTAATAATATCCCGAACTCTTGCACAGCCTCCCCACCCACCAGTCAGAGCACTTCTTGGTAATACTCGCAAATATAATGGGTTTTTCCAAATTACATCTTGGAAACATAAATGTTTAAATTTTAACATACATTTATTATTGACAACGAATTTTCACCTGTACTGGTTAAACTGCTGTTACTGGTAACCTATAGATAGCGGGTTATCTCTACGTTATCTGTTTCTTGACACTGGTCCGGAGCGCCCCAATGTCAAGAAATATTCTACTTTGATTACTTATCAATTGACGAATAACTTATAGTATGACGAGAATAATAAACTGCAAAAAAATTATGTAGTAGCGTTAATTTTGATGATACATTATTTAACGCAATAAAATAACTACTTATCTGCCGTGAGGAAGCACGGATAGTCAGCTAGTCTTGAATAAAAGTCCGTCACGCAGGAGCTGCATAACTAAGCACTTTCCTCAGAATTTGGGTAGTGTAGATTGCTTTCCAGAACAATTGGCTTAAAATATCCTACATAAATAAAATAAAAACATGAATAGTTCTCTTTTAAATTTGTAATGAGTAACTGATCAATTAATAATTTGCTTCCAGAGTTATGTTTACACATGGTACCTATTACACTTCGTAATAAATACAAAAAACCTCATATTATCGTATTTTGATCTAACGCAGGAACAGGATACAGTCACTCTTGTGGTAGAAAGCGCTCCTTGCGGCGGCTTTGTGAACCTACGTCTGACGGGCTTTTCTATTGAAATTACAAATTAAACCCCCGCTTTCCGATTGACCGATTCAGCTCATTTCTACAACACTTCTTTCTCATGAGTTACCCACGACGTATACCGCGTTTCGTTACAATACAGCAGAAATTACGACCGGTATGAGTATATTAAGAATTTGGGTCAGGAGTAACCCCCCCCCCTTCTAATGAACCGATTTAGTTTATTTTTACAACACATATTTACCTGTAGATTACCACTACGAATGCCGAGTTTCGTCGAAATATACCAAAAATCACTGCTGGTAGTGGCGAATTGGTATTGTGGGTCCGGAGTAAACCCCCCCTCCTAATGAACCGATTTAGTTTATTTTTACAACAGTTATTTACCTGTGGATTACCACTACGAATACCGAGTTCCGTTGAAATATACCAAAAATCACGGCTGGTAGTGGCGAATTGGTATTGTGGGTCCGGAGTAAACCCCCCCCCCCTTCTAATGAACCGATTTAGTTCTTTTTTATATCTCACTTTTCTCTCTATATTACCACTAAGAATATCAAGTTTCGTTGAAATATAATAAATATTACGGCTGACATAGTCAAATTAGTGTTTTGGGTTCGGGGTAAACCCCCCCTTCTGGTGGACCGACTTTGGTGGTTAACGAACTCGTTCAATCGTTTGCTAATTGAATGCTATATACCAAGTTTCGTGACGAAAAAACAAAAACTCTGGCCGCTATCGTGTTAACAGACATATATATATATATATATATATATATATATATATATATATATATATATATATATAGATATATAGATATATATATATAGATATATATAAATTTTAACGGGGGTCATTTTCGGTGTCTACTAGGTAGGATCGATAAAGATTTGAAGAAATTTTTCAAAAATTCCGTCATGAGTCCAACCTCAATAGCTACTTTCCTTCGGAGGAAAGTGCTAAAAGCAATATTGTTGGTGCGGCAAGGCACAAGAAACTGAGAGAAGCACTTATTTCTCCTAATAAAAAGTTGCTTGAGAACCTTTTGTAGGATATTTAGTAGGCTTTCCAAGAGAATGGTAATTTTCCACTTACTACGATTTCCCAACCGTTCTCGAGATATTTTAGAAAATATACGAATAACCCAAAACTTTTCATGTCTGTAGATAAAATGATTGTTTTTGAATATTTCCTTAACTCCAAATGTAACCAAAATTTATATATCTTAGTTTGGACGATTTGGACACATGTAGAAAATATTTAAACTGAATTCAACGATACCAAGTACATACCTCTTAGAAATTAATATGAAAAAATAGTTTTATCCATTTTTCTCAAAAACGGATTCCGATATTGGCTTGAAAATTGCTTCATTCGTTTTCCTGTGTTAAAGTTTGTCTGGAAGCTTCCTAACATTAATTAGCATTGCGATTTTTCCCGCGCCAATTTCGCCCAAAAAGCACGTCCCGGCAGACGAATTCTGGATCATGAACTTGACCTTTTAAACGAGTCAATGTGTTTTTGTACCAAATCTTTTACCAAAATCTAACCATTTTTGAGGCTGCTAAATAGCGAACAGGCAACTATATACATAAAAATTTGAGCGTTATTTTCGTTATCTATGTGTTCTGAAATGTAAAATAGTCTAGTGGGCCTGTGCCCACCATGAGATTTTACTTCAATCAGGCATTGCCAAAGAGAAGTCCACTAAATTTAGGATAAGATCGAGATAAATGTGTAGAAATTGCGTGAAAGGAATATTTGATTTCCGATAAAAATTGATTATAAGATTTTTTTTTCGTTTTTAATACTGAAATGGTCCGCTTCTTAGACTTTTGTATGATTTATGAAGCTCGTTAGCGTAAGTGATAACCTAACCGAGCATAAAACGAGAGGACTATAAGATATAAATGAATTAATTCAATAATCTTACATAAGAAATAACACTGTCGTAGAAATTGCATGATCTTATTTACATTTTCTTCGTTGCAAATCGTCAGAGGCCTGTCTTATATCACACGTAACTGACAACAAGTAAGAGTTATTCCAGAAATTAATTAGCATTTTACAACCTTAGCTGGAAAGTAAGGTGAATAAAAATTCAGTGTTAATTACTTAATGATATTTGGTAAAGGAATTATCGAGAAAAGAGATCCAAAATTATATGGAGGGAGGATATAGAATAATGTTTAATTATACTATCATTATAAGCATAAATATTTACATCCTTAGCTATTATAGAGATAAAAAGACCATCCTACACCGACCAAGGTGGTGTTCCTGAGTGACCTGGGAGTATGGATTCCTTTTAGCGCGGTTCCTCCCTCCCTTCATAGGGAGGAACCCCGCTTATAAGGTTGATCTCATGAAACAATCCGGAAGTGCCGACTAGAAAATTTTGCGTTTCAGAACCCCTAGAGACCAAAAATGACGGTGGTTCAAATTTGTATATATATAAATATATATATATATATATATATATATACATATATATATATATATATATATATATATATATATATATATATATATATATATATATATATATGTCTGTTCGCGGCGTAGCTCAGAGAGCAATAGTCCGATTTTGATGAAATTTGGTACAAAAATCCTTCGTCCAATTTGAAAGGTCAAGTTCGTTAACCAGCAAAATCCGCCCACTGGAAGATGGCGTTTGGGGCGAAATTCGCGCAAAAAAAATCGTAACGCTTACGTTTTTGAGTTCATATGCTTGTAAGTACTTGTTTTATAGGCTTCTTGACCTAGGAAAACGAATGACACCATTTTTAAGGCGATAGCTTCAACCGTTTTCGAGAAAATTGGAAAAATAGTTGCTGAATAACGTTTTTGGTTTGGGTACTGACAATCATGGGATTCAGTTGAAACATTTTTTGCATGTTTGAATTTTATCAAAACTAACATGTTAAACTTTTGGTTACGTTTGGAGTTAGGGAAGGGTTAGAATAAAATATTTTATGAACAGACATGAAAAGTTTTGGGAACTTCGTATACTTTCATTTTTATCTCGAACACGGTTGGGAAATTTTGATAAGTGTATAGGAACTATTTGAACGCTTTCGAAATTCTCTACAAAAAAGATTCTGAAACAATTTTTGATTAGGTGATGTCAATTGGAGAAATAAGTGCTTAAAACTTCAAATACGTCTGTTTAGTTCATATGAACGGGTTTTTGTCGTTCTTTTTGTAATTTTTGTCTCTTTCCCTTAGTTTTTTTTTTTGCTTTTAGCGCGGTTCCTCCCTCCCCCATAGGGAGGAACCCCGCTTATAAGGTTGATACAATGAAACAATCCGGAAGTGCCGACAAGAAAATTTCGCGTTTCAGAACCCCTAGAGACCGAAAATAATGGTGGTTCAAATTTGTATATATATATATATATATGTATATATTTATTTATATATATATATATATATATATATATATATATATATTTGTCTGTTCGCTCATTTCTGGCTTCCCTGATGGTCCGATTTTGATGAAATTTGGTACAAAAATCTGTCGTCCAATTTGAAAGGTCAAGTTCGTTAACCAGCAAAATCCGCCCGCTGGAAGATGGCGTTTGGGGCGAAATTCGCGCAAAAAAAATCGTAACGCTTACGTTTTTGAGTTCATAAGCTTGTAAGGACTCTTTTTATATGCTTCTTGGGCTAGGAAAACGAATGAAACCATTTTCAAGGCGATAGCTTTAACCGTTTTCGAGAAAATTGGAAAAATAATTTTTGAATACCGTTTTTGGTTTGGGTACTTAGAATCACGGGATTCAGTTGAAACATTATCTGCATGTTCTTCTTTCATTAAAACTAATATGTTGAAAGTTTTGTTACGTTTGGAGTTAAGGAAGGGTTAGAATAAAATATTTTATTAACAGACATGAAAAGTTTTGGGAACTTTGTATACTTTCATTAATATCTCGAACACGGTTGGGAAATCGTGGTAAGTAGATAGAAACTATTTGAAAGCTTACTAAAGTTTCTACAAAAAAGATTCTAAAACTATTTTTGATTAGGTTATGTCAATCGGAGAAATAAGTGCTTAAATCTTCAAATACGTCTGTTTTTTTCTTATGAACGGGTTTTTGTCGTTCTTTTTGTAATTTTTGTCTCTTTCCCTTGGTTTTTTATTGCTTTTTATTTTTGTAATTTCTTATGTTGGGAAAATGTATTTGTATGTAAAACAGGATAGGAAAAATGAGACCAATTTTCTGTTGCTAGAAATAATGAAAATTTTGGGAACTTCGTATACTTCCATTAATATCTTGAAAACGATTGAAAATCTTGGGAAGCGAAAGGTTACCATTCGAAAGCTTACTAAATGGTCTACAAAAAAGGTTTTGAGGAAAGTTTTGAATAAGCGATGTCAATCGGATGAAATAAGTGCTTAAACTTTGAAGTAATTGATTTCGTTTATTTCATACGGTTCTTTTGGTCTGTTTTTATTCCTATTTTTTCATTTCTTATAGTTGGATAATGTATTTGACAATAAAACAGATTAATTAAAATAAGAAAAACAATTCATTGTTAGAAATATATCAGGCTGTACCGTATGAAATGTCAGTTTTGGATTTGCCGATTTCCTTCAAATGTCTTGAAACTGTCGAGGCTCCTAATCAGAGTTCTTTGGCATATTCCCTATTGTTTGCTATTGCTTATAGTAGTCAAATGTATTTGCCAATAACACAGGATACGGGCGCTAATGACCTAGAAGTAGATGCGCCGTAAAAAAAAAAAAAAAAAAAAAAAAAAAAAACAGGATACGTAAAATTAGAATATTTTATTTTTGCGGAATCTTGGGATTCTCAGATCCCGTATGAATATCTATTAGGCCCTCTTCGTATATTTTCATTAATATCTCAAAAAGGGTTAGGAAATCGTGGAAAAATGTTTTGAAGAAATGTTTGATGGGGTCGTCACATTAGGAGAAATAAGTGCTTAAAACTTAGTTAGTTAGTTTCGTTTATTTAAACGGATCTATTTGTGTGTTTCCCGCAGTTTTTTCACTGCTCGTCATTTTTGTAATTTCTTATAGTAGTCAAATGTATTTGTCAGTAAACAGGATACGTATAATTAGAAGCAATATTTTGTTTGTTAGAATTCGAAGATGCCGTACGAATATCTAGATATTACCTGTGGGTTAATATGTTTTTTGAGTTGAAGCTTTAAAGCCTCAACAGGAATATTTGTGTAATCACCCTTCACAGTTAATTTATTAGAATCATGAGTGACCGTTTTTGTGTTACAACTAACAATCTTTGAAAACGAAATTTAACTATCCTTGTTATTGTTATTTTCCTTCTGTTTGGCCGAAATTTTCTATTCGTGGTGTAATTCTCCTTGAATTTTTTGACTAGATCAAGAACCTATTTTAAGCACTCTTAAATTCCTTAATTTAATTCAGGAAGTTTATCAAGCTTGACATAATCACTTTTGGGTTAATACGGGTGGTGTATACCGAGTCCTTTGTTTGTAAACACAAAGGGCTTTCTGAGTAACGGTAAAGGGCAGTAAAAGTATATGACGACTACCTGGAAGTAGACCCTGCATACAGAGAATTGCAGTACGAGACCTCATTCATTCTTTCACCAGCTACCGTGTAACACCTTAGATCTGTTTATATTGTTTTACTCAGTGTGAACAAGTTTTGAAAGTGCCTAAAATTTTATATTTTTATTCCTTGTTATTTTTTAATTGCTTAGAGTTGGATAATGTATTTGAAAATAAAACAGGTTAAGAAAAATAAGAAATCAATTTAATGTTAGAGATATGGATTTCCAAGGTTTAGCTTTTCAACTGCCTAGCGTCCTTCCTAGGGAGGGTTGTTTGTCTTTGATTTTGGTACTTAGAATTATGGGATACAGTTGAAACATTTTCTGCGTGTTCGAATTTCATCAACACTAATATGTTGAAATTTTTGTTACGTTTAGGGGAAAGGAAGAGTTAGAATAAAATATTTTATTAACAGACAAAAAAGTTTTGGTAACTTTGTATACTTTCGTTAGTATATCGAAAACCGTTGACAATCTTGTGAAGCGGAAGATTACCATTCGAAAGCTTACTAAATGCTCTACAAAAAAGGTTCTGTACATGGACGTATATAAAAACAATTTCGGGGGGGGGGCTGAGACCATTTCCAGGGTATGGAATACTAAATATTTTGAGCTTGGAATAGTTTTAGGCAACTAAAACGCTATTACACGTAAAATAAAATATGTTTTATGAACTAAGTGATCTTATTTAATTTATTTTTAAGGGTTTTACGAGAAGTTTTCATCATTAATTCAAAATTTCGGGACGGGGCTGCAGCCCCCTCAGCCCCCCCCTCATATATGCCCATGCTTCTGTACCCTCTAGAAAGGCTTTATTAGGCATATTTTGTATTGATTTATAGAGCTTTGCTTTAGAATGAGAGCCGGATTGTGTAATTTCCGCATCTGTGTAAAAGTTAGTTACTGTCGGTGTCCCTGACGCGTTAATATCACTTTTATTCGAGATATTCGAGAGGATTTTGACAATTTTCACGAGATATATAAAAAAAAATAAGTTTATTTCTTTTCTAAGCTTATCAAATGGCACTAGGGACATGAACGGAACCGCGCTAAGATGCTGCAGTTCCTGCGAGTCGGACTTTTTTTATTTTTTGACCTCTCACGTACATAACGCAGCCACAATATACTGTAGTTAGATGTCGCACAAGATAATTGCAATTCCGAGATTAGTTATTTTCTGAAAGGAAACCAAACTAGTATAGACCTAACAACTCGTATACGAAGGTCCCCAATTATTAGCACAGATGAAATAGCCCCTTTATTGATTAAAAGCACAGCCAAGACATCATAGGCAGATGTCGCACAAGCTACTTGCAAATTGGAGATTTGATATTTTCTGACAGAAAGCAAGACTAATCAAGAGCAACCAACTCTTTTTTTTCCTGCATGTTTGAAATTCATTTAAACAAAGATGTTTAAATTTTGGTTACGTTTGGAGTTAAGGAAGGAATATTTTATTTTTACGCGTGAAAAGTTTTGAGTACTTCTTTTTTTCCACTTCATATCTAGAAACTGGTCGGAAAACCGTGGTAAGTGCAACGCAATCATTCGAAAGCTTACTTATTTTTCTACCAAAAAGGTTCTGAAGCAATTATCGGTTAGGGGATATTAATCGGAGAAATAAGTGCTTAAAACTTCAAATGTGTTTGTTTTGTTCTTTTGAACGGGGTTTTGTCGTTGTCTACGAATACAAGCGAGTGAGCTAACTCACTTTTTAAATTGTTGTTTTTTGTTTTAAATTGCATTTATTTGTAGAATTAATATTATAGTAGAAGAAGACAAGAAAATAAGAAACATTTTGATATTTTTCAATGCATTGAACAACGAAATAAGTATTTCTTTTGAATTATGGTGGATGGTGGGGGCTGCCCGAACCTGCCAGGTAAGGGTACGTTGACTCTTTGTATCATGGGCCATAAAAGCATTTCATGAAAGGTGGAACCAAAACAATAACTGTTTCTATTTCAATCTTTTCAAATGACACTAGGGATAAGAACGGAACCGCGCTAAGATGACGCACTTCCTGTGAGTCGGACTGTTTTAATGATTAAAAAACAAACAAATCGGAGTTAGACGTCCCTCAAGCTGCTTGAAATTTGGAACTTTGCTCTCGTCCGACAAAAACAGGACCAACCGAGAGCTAACAAAATGCAGTCTATTGTCCCCAATCATTAAGGCATTGGGAATATCTTCTTTATTGATCAAAACAACACTCGATACAGCATAAATAGGCCACATAAGAAGCCTACCATTTAAAAAGTCTTTCTTGATTGACGGAATGGTCGACAATCAGATGTATCATCGCGCGAGGTCCTCTATTGAAAGCTTTGCGGAAATTGATTCTTTATAGATCATAAAAAATATTTAAGAAGGATAAAACAGCTAAGCGGTCCTCGGGCTTATAGTATTGGACGTGCTCTCAATTCTTAGTAAATACCTTCACCTGCACCAATTCATATGCCTACCCGCTAAAGGAGGGGGTGGATGGGGGGGGGGGGGGTCGACACGAATATATATTGTTTTCCTCCCAGTACTGGTCTGCGATGCGCTTAATGGCTGAACTACCTCGTGTGGGCGTCGGATAAAGTATGTAAAAAACGGGGTTAACGCTTGAATAGGGATTCACCCAAAGGAGACAACTTTTCATATGAACTTTCTTTTGAACAATGAGATAATTAATAAAATACTTTGTTGTTGTACCACATCCTCCTAATAATGTGTACATTACTACAAGGTTTTCAGAATATCCTAATTGAGGAATTGTTTACTTAGCTTCAGGAGCGCGAAAGTGGTAATCAGTAAAACAAAAAAATATATGTGTATATATTTAAGAATAAAACCCTTCATCATGACCTCAATATCCCTTTCAACTCCAAACTGGCTAAATCCCGATTCCTAACATTTCACTCCAAACTGACTGCCCATCCCAATCCCAGACCTCAATCCCTCTCCTCTCAATCCTACCCCGAAAACCCTCCTAGGAGGCTAAAGAGATCTTCGCCTCTTGATCAACTTTGTAATTATAGCACAAATAAAAGCTGTCAACTAGGAAGTGTCAATCATGATTGCCTCCTACCAAAGTTCTATTTAAACAATTATATTTTATCATTTCATTTATTATTATTTTTTTTAATATTATTTTTTATTATTTTTTCTGTTTGCTATGATTTTTTTATTTATTTAATTTAAGTATGAATTATTTGTACAGTAATTTCATTGTGTGAAATCATAAAAATGTCTTAAATTATCATGATTAACCAACGTACTTTATAAATTGTGCAGATGTTAATAAACGTTGTATTATAAAAATATATATATATTCAATGGTTGAGTGGAAGGTATTCTCCCAACGGTAAATATCTACCGTCGGAAAAAAGTTTTTCTTTGAGTAATTATTATTTCTGAAGGTGCTAGATTTCTGTAATTCCAGGTTCAGAAATTCCTGCTTCTGAAATGCCGCAATCTTACCTTCTCCGTAGAAGATTATTTTCAATTTAAACACATCTTATTAGTGTGAATTGGTCAATTTTCATTCCGTAGCACTAGCTGTAATGCAGCCAAAGCTATGTGTCAGAAAAATATGCAATAATTTGTAGAAAACTCTTGATTGGCATTCGCCCTCGTCAAATTCCCTGGAATTTGTCCAATGAAGAGGAGAAAAAATAAATATTCTGTACTGACGACTTCCCACATTCCCTTAATGTACAGTGTGAATCTAAGAGGGTAGAAATGTAATCCTCAATGAATTTGTCAGAATTTTGGCCTGACAGTACTTTCTGATATTTAATACTTAAATAACAGTAATTCTAAGACTAGAGGGATCTAAATGATGGTACAAAAAGTGAACATCAGGTACATGGTGGTAGTGCAACAAACTTGCATGAACTTGAATGATTATGCTTGGATTTGTTGTTGGACTGCATGTATCCTGTCTTCAACATTATACAGGCCTCAAGACAGTCTATTCGGTTGTGTAGCACCGAGATCTTCGACCAAGTGATATGGGATCAGTAAATTTCGAAGGATATTGGAGTTGGCCAGATGATAGAATTTTTGAAAAGTTTCTTCGAATATATCACGTATCATATCTACTAGGCACTAAAAATTACCCTCGATTAAATTTATATATATATCAGAACCCCTAGAGACCGAAAATAACGGTGGTTCAAATTTGTATATATATATATATATATATATATATATATATATATATATATATTGAACCACCGTTGATTTTCTAATCTATGTGTGAAACATGGAATTTTCTAATTGGCACTTCCAGATTGTGCCATGAGGTCATGGGAGAAGGGAGAAACGCGCTAAAATGAGATGCCCTCTTTCCTTGGCTCGTGGATTCTTAGCTAAAGACTCTGATAACTGGGTCAGGGAGGATGGGCGGGAAGTGTTGAAATCATTGCTGGTTATGTCAGGAAAACGTGAAACCAAGCAAGAATTTTGCTTTGAGATCATGCGCTGGACATCTCGTGGCCTTCGCAGGCACTTAACAACCTCCCCGAAGATACGACGTGAAGCGTGTTTTCTTCCAGTTTTTTTTTTCTAATATTTTTGCAATATTTTCGATTACCTTCATGCTGATGAATGTGTTTGGGTTTAATAGTTCAAAACATTGGATTAAGTCAGACCACCGATCAAGGTATTCCCTGTTCTTAGCGATACAACAACTACATATATACAACTTAAAAAAAAAAGGCCGTCTCGCAGGAACTGCATCATCTTAGCGCGGTTCCGTTCACATCCCTAGTCTAATTTGGAAAGATTAAAATAGAAGCAGTTATTATTTTGTTTCAACCAGTCTTTTTTTTTTAAATTAATTATTATAATGGCGTGTCAACCCTTAAGGTCACTAACGCCATTCCTGTGTGTAGTAAAGTCTTGAAAGGTCATGATTTACAATCTTACCTGGAAGGGTCTGCTAACACTAGAAACGGACCCGCTAGTGACAAGGTCTTGGAATCCTGGAAATCTATATTTCTCACAATAAATTGTTTTTGTTATTTTACTTAACCAGTTTTATTGTCAAATACATTATCCAACTGTAAGCAATTAAAAAATAGCAAGGAATAAAACAGACAAAAAGAACCGTTCGAATATACGAAATCAATTAATTTAAAGTTTTAAGCACTTATTTCTCCGATTGACATCGCCTAGTTAAAACTTTCTTCAGAACCTTTTTTGTAGAGCATTTAGTAAGCTTTCGAATGGTAATCTTCCGCTTCACAAGATTGTCAACGGTTTTTGAGATACTAACGAAAGTTTACAAAGTTACCAAAACTTTTTTTGTCTGTTAATGAAATATTTTATTCTAACCCTTCCTTTACTCTAAACGTAACAAAAATTTCAACATATTACTGTTGATGAAATTCGAACATGAAGAAAATTTTTCAACTGTATCCCATAATTCTGAGTAGCAAAATCAAAGACAAACAACCCTCCCTAGGAAGGACGCTAGGCAGTTGAAAAGCTATATCTTGGAAATCCATATCTCTAACATTAAATTGTTTTTCTTATTTTTCTTAACCTGTTTTTTTTTCAAATACATTATCCAACTATAAGAAATTAAAAAATAACAAGGAATAACAAACAGACAAAAAGAACAGTTCGAATAAGCGAAATCAATTAATTTAAAGTTTTAAGCACTTATTTCTCCGAATGAGATCGCCTAATCAAAACTTTCATTAGAACCTTATTTTTAGATCATTTAATAAGCTTTCTAATGGTTAACTTCCGTTTCCCAAGATTCTCAACCTTTTTCGAGATATTAAAGAAAGTAAACAAAGTTACTAAAACTTTTTATGTCTGTTAATAAAATATTTTATTCTAACCCTTCCTAAACTCTAAACGTAACAAAAATTTCAACATATTAGTTTTAATGAATGTAGAACATGCAGAAAATGTTTCAACTCAATCCCATGATTCTAAGTACGCAAACCAAAAACGGTATTCAAAAACTATTTTTCCAATTTTCTCAAAAACGGTTAAAGCTATCGCCTTGAAAATGGTTTCATTCGTTTTCCTAGCCCAAGAAGCCTATAAAACGAGTACTTACAAGCTTATGAACTCAAAAGCGTAAGCGTTACGATTTTTTTTTGCGCGAATTTCGCCCCAAACGCCATCTTCCAGTGGGCGGATTCTACTGGTTAACGAACTTGACCTTTTAAATTGGACGACGGATTTTTGTACCAAATTTCATCACAATCGGACCATTAGGGAAGCCAGAAATGAGCGAACAAACATATATATATATATATATATATATATATATATATATATATATATATATATATATATATATATATATATATATATATACGAAGACAGGTATAGTTGGGATTCGGCTAGGAGAAAAACGTCAGACTTTCAAAAAGAAATCGGTATTTTGGACGTTTCGACTGCAACAATGGCAGCCTTCTTCAGCTAAAAAATATATACAACTTATAAGTAAAGAAAATGTACAAGTAGTAAGTAAAAGACAGGAAGAAATGAGCGGAGTATATATATCAATACAATAAATTTTAACCAATCTTATTTTTAAAAACAATGAAAATACGGTAGTTGGAAAGAAAACAGCATGTAGAACTTGTTAGTAAAAACAGTACAAGAAAAATTAAACAGTAAAAACAACGCACATTTTTTATGTAGTGAAAAACAAAATCTATTTTATAAGTGAATACAATTTATAACAATTAATATATAGATACATACCACTAGAGAATGCCTAGGGGGGAGGGAGGAAGACCTCGAGGACAACTTAGGTAACCATGGTAGAAGTATGAACGACAGCAACAACACCGGTGGTCGTTATAGTTATGAAAAAGGGGTGGGGGGGGGGGGGGGGGGGCGGCAAATCGGTGCAGATGAAAGAGGAAACTATCTCCATCTACACTATATATATATATATTTAGATGGAACGGCATTTTTCTCCAGCGGTGGTACTCCTCCTCACTTCTTCCCGGAATATTTCGATGGATTCATCTCCATCTTCTTCAGCCAGGTACTTGTTTCTTCCTCGGTGGTAGCCAAGGGAATGACATTTTTCTCGATCTGGGCTCCTTTTCTCCCCTATAGCCACAGTATCGGCGGACGAATGGTGTTGAAGCTCCCTGGTCTAGTTGGGATTCTGTCCGTTGGCAGCGCTCCCAACTACACCAGGGAGCTTCAACACCATTCGTCCGCCGATACTGTGGCTATAGGGGAGAAAAGGAGCCCAGATCGAGAAAAATGTCATTCCCTTGGCTACCACCGAGGAAAAAACAAGTACCTGGCTGAAGAAGATGGAGATGAATCCATCGAAATATTCCGGGAAGAAGTGAGGAGGAGTACCACCGCTGGAGAAAAATGCCGTTCCATCTAAAAATACTATCTCAGCGACGAAAAATAACATCAAACATATATATATACAAATTTGAACCACCGTTATTTTCGGTCTCTAGGGGTTCTGAAACGCGAAATTTTCTAGTCGGCACTTCCGGATTGTTTCATTGTATCAACCTTATAAGCGGGCTTCCTCCCTATGGGGGAGGGAGGAACCGCGCTAAAAGGAATGTGACCAACTATATGAGCGAAAATTATGTGTTGTCTGAGGCTTGAAACCTGCAGAAAAGTATTTTTCGGTAGAGCTGTTACTGCAATATTCCTTTTTACATCATGATTCACCATGTTGGTGGGGAAATAAATATACGTGTTGGTATATATATATATATATATATATATATATATATATATATATATATATATATATATATATATAAATAAATAAATATATGATATTTTGACCTAAGATACTGTGTGATTTCAAAGGTCAAGTTATAGAATCAGCAGAATCCGTCTACCGGATCATGTTTTAGCGCGGTTCCTCCCTCCCCCATAGGGAGGAACCCCGCTTATAAGGTTGATACAATGAAACAATCCGGAAGTGCCGACAAGAAAATTTCGCGTTTCAGAACCCCTAGAGACCGAAAATAACGGTGGTTCAAATTTGTATATATATATATTTGTATATATATATATATATATATATATATTTGTATATATATATATATATATATATATATATATATATATGTATATATTTATTTATATATATATATATATATATATATATATATATATATATATATATATTTGTCTGTTAGCTCGTTTGAGGCGAAATTCGCGCAGAAAAAATCGTAACGCTTACGTTTTTGAGTTCATAAGCTTGTAAGTACTCGTTTTGTAGGCTTCTTGGCCTAGGAAAACGAATGAAACCATTTTTAATGCGATAGCTTCAACCGTTTTCGAGAAAATTGGGAACATATTTGCTGAATAACGTTTTTGGTTTACATAAAATCATGGGATTCAGTTGAAACATTTTTTGCATGTTCAAATTTTATCAAAACTAATTTCTTAAACTTTTGGTTACGTTTGGAGTTAAGGAAGGGTTAGAATAAAATATTTTATGAACAGACATGAAAAGTTTTGGGAGCTGTGTATACATTCATTAATATCTCGAACACGGTTGGGAAATTTTGATAAGTGTATAGGAACTATTTGAAAGCTTTCGATACAAAAATGATTTTAAAACTATTTTTGATTAAGTTTTGTCAATCGGAGAAATAAGTGCTTAAAACTTCAAATACGTCTGTTTAGTTCTTATGAACGGGTTTTTGTCGTTCTTTTTGTAATTTTTGTCTCTTTCCCTTAGTTTTTTATTGATTTTTATTTTTGTAATTTCTTATGTTAGGAAAATGTATTTGTTTGTAAAACAGGATAGGTAAAATGAGACCAATTTTCTATTGCTAGAAATAATGAAAAGTTTTGGGAACTTCGTATAATTTCTTAATATCTCGAAAACGGCTGAAAATCTTGGGAAGCGAAAGGTTACCATTCGAAAGCTTACTAAATGCTCTACAAAAAATGTTCTTACGAAAGTTTTAATTAGGCGATGTTAATCGGAGAAATAAGGGCTTAAAACATTAAAGTAATTGATTTCGTTTATTCGAACGTTTTTTTTTGTCTGTTTTATTCCTTGTTATTTCTTAGTTGCTTATAGTTGGATAATGTATTTTACAATAAAACTGGTTAAGTAAAATAACCAAACAATCGATTGTTAGAAATATAGATTTCCTAGATTCCGAGACCTTGTAACTAGCGGGACCCTTTCTAGTGTTGAACAACCCTTCCAGGTAAGATCGTAAATCAAGACCTTTCAAGACTGGTGGAACCAAAATAATAACTGCTTCTATTTTAATCTTCAGGCGATTCGCCAAAGTTGCGAAGCCTTATCAATAAATAAATATTTTAATCTTTCCAAATTAGACTAGGGATAAGAACGGAACCGCGCTAAGATGATGCAGTTCCTGCGAGTCGGACTTTTTTTGGGTGAAATTGGTGCGAATCAGATCATAACGCTTACATTTTTGCGTTTATAGGCAAGTTTATTTTGCGTTTGTAGGTTGTTAGTAGGTACACATTTTGTAGGATTTTTTGACGTAGGAAAACGAATGAAACCTTTTTAAAGGCGATCTCTGTAACCTTTACGAGAAACGTTGATACGAATAGTTTTCCTAACTAAGTTTCGCTTTAGGTTTTCAGAAAAGCTTGTTTCACTTGAAAATTGTTTCAGACATTTGACATTCATCTGAATTAGGATATTTAAATTTGGGGTTCGTTTGGAGTTAAGGAAGTATATGAAAAAAAAATGTATTAAAAGAACATGAAACGTTTTCAGATCTTGGTATAGTTTCATAAATATCTCGAAACAGATACAGAAATCGGTGGAAAGTGGAAGGTAGCCATTTGAATACTTTCTAAATTCTCTGCAAAAAAGGTACTGAAGTAATTTTCGAAGGGGCGATGCCAATCGGAGATATACGTGTATCTGCTTGAATCTTCGAAATTGTTAGGTTTGTTTCTTTTGAACAAGTTTTTGTCTCTGATTGCCTCACTTTTTAATTAATTTTTTTTTATTCAATTGCATTTAACAGTAAAAAATGAGTATTTTAGTAAAACAAGGTAAGAACATGAGAAACAGATGAAATGAAAGTATGTGAAGAAAGAGGATGGAGTGATTTTCGCTTAGGATGCTGCGAGTTTCCTGTTGTGGTGCCTAAAATGTTCCTTCTCTTCGAGATTTCATTTTATATTTTTCACGAAAGATGACAAACTACCAATAAGTGCTTCTATTATTTTACTATAGACACTAGGGATATTTACAGAAACGCGCTAATATGACGCATTTCCTCCGAGTTGGTCTTTATTTTTTCTAAATATCCTGAAGAATTAAACAATAACGTGATTACGGCCCTATACGCTTCGTTTAAGAAGTAATTATCAGAAATAGAGTTTGAGCATAATTTTTTTTTTCAAATAAAAGAATTGGAGAATGCACAAAACCACATTATAGTTATCCGTTACTTACGAATTGACGGCCATTCGAGCAGTTTGAAAATAATTTGCCTGACCATTATTTTGTTAATTTGCCTGAGAAAGACTTCTTTCCGTTTTAACGTTTTTCTCCCTTCCAGTAGGATGAATCAGACATAGCTAACTGGCCGTTCAAATTAGTTTATATCTGCATCTACAAAAATGGACCGATTTTGATTACATTTTTCCGAAAATACTTAGTTTAAAATAAACCTCTGCTAAGCAACAGAATCCGCACACTGGAGCGCTGTTTTTTCGGCGATTCCAACCTTCCTCGGCTTACCCCTTTTTATCAACTATTCGTCATTCAGGCGAACATACTTAAATATATATATATATATATATATATATATATATATATAAAAACTCAACTTATCAGATATTCTTTAATATTAGGTATTCTTTCAAAATATATTCTTCAAAATTGGTTAATATAACTTTATTGCTGCTAATGACCGCAGCAGTCGATGCACCGATAAAGGATAAAAAATATAACTTCATTAATTAGTTTCACGACTTAAAGGGGTCGATGAAAATTAGTATGAACTTCCAAAAATTAGTTTATTCGCAGATTTTCATGTTTGAAATAAAAATATTAAAAACAGAATAAAAGAAAAATTAACGAATACAGATATACCGACCTCAGCAACTTTAGTCAAACAGACGTGCACACTGATATTCCTCAATCTCCAAACATTCGTCATTTTCACGTTCTTTCATTGACATAATTTCATGTAATTTCCGAACGACTGTAAATCACAGAGGTGCTCGTCATTTTTACGAGTGTTGGCGTTCTAGGGTTAAGATACTATATATATATATATATATATATATATATATATATATATATATATATATATATTGTTAGAGATCATGTTGGTTAAAAGTAGCTAATATTTATTTCCTAATATTTAATTATTAAAATGAAGCATTGTAGCGTGTAGGTATAGGGGAATAGTCTGGCAGCTGAGATACAAATCCTGAGGCGGTTATCAGTCGATCCTTAATCCTCTTGCGGACCACCACTATCTCCGCGATAGGACGGCTGATTTACCCTCGAGCCTACAGAGTTCGCCACCTCCGGGTGCAATCTTCAAATGAGGGCAGCACCTTACGGGCTCGTCACAGAAAAACCGCTGATTTGCGAGCTGCCCGCCCTAAGTCAGTTCAGCCTTGAGTCCCTTAGGAACAGCACAGGCTTGAGGCCCTTAGGAGCATCTTTGCGCTTGCGGCATCCATCCTCTGGAGGTGCACCTTCTTCTACGCCCCGTCAAGCTCCATTTTCAACCTGGCGTCAGCGGCTACAGCGAAGACGTAGAATCAACCACAGATAAGCGAGACTATAACCTTTTTTTTTTAAAAAAAAAACCCTCAGCGGCCACTATACGCCCGACCATCAACTGTACTTACTTGTATTTTTCATTATTTTTTATTCGCACAAAGTTAATATTTTTTTGTTTTAATTCAAGCTAACATACTAACCAGCACCTGCTCCACCAGGAGATATTTTTTTCCTTATGTTTTCTAAAATAAATAATTCAATTTTTTTTTCTCACTCTATATTGTCGATCATTTAGCCTCAATAATAGGCCCCTTTATGTTCGGCACTATTTCCTCATAAACTTTTTCTATATATATATATATATATATATATATATATATATATATATATATATATATATATTTCATTAGCAATTTGGTGCTGAACCTAACATATATATATATATATATATATATATATATATATATATATATATATATATATATATATATACATATATTATTCTTGTAGATGACCCAAAATATTTCTTAATATGTTTTGTTCTTTTAGGCTTAGGGTCGGAAAAAGAAGCACTTTCTTGTATCACACCACTTTATTTTGCATGCCCTACATGTTTCGTGCCTTATTTCATTCGCACCTCATCAGGGGCCCTTCTACAACAAAATCCATTTTTTACCTCCCAATATTAAACATATTTAAAATATACAATATTTTAGAAGTCCAGATTTTAAAATAACTTTAAAAAACATTTCTTAAATCCTACCTTGCTAAGAAGTCCTCTCGTCTCATGTACCTTCTACGGAGGCAGGGGAAATACTAGCCATGCCCTAATCCTACTAATATGGCCGCGTCTTTATCTATATGTGGTATTTGTAAAGTCCGTCCGTCACAACAATTAGGTCTTAATCTATTATAGAATGGAATATTTGGTGCACGTTTCTAAGGTCGGTTCTTTTATTAACAGCTGTTTTTGATTTTTATAGAATATAAATATTTGCTTTGATTTTTCTTTTCATCGTATTTCTTTCTTTGTTTAGTATTTTTACTTCTTTGAAATCGAAACAGTGCTTTTTTGATATTGCATGCTCCGTCAATGCGGTACCGTTTTCCTGTGTGTCAATGCTCTTCACGTGTTGTATAATTCTTTTACCTAATAATTGTGCAGATTCCCCAATATAACATTTGTTACAGTCGTTGAAGTTAATTTTATAAATATTATAATTTGTGTTTGATGCTTTCACCCTGTCTTTAATGTTACTAAATATATTCTGTATCTTGTGTTCATATTTCCAACTAATTTTACATAAACCTTTACAAATTGTTTTTAGCCTATTCGCAATAAGCGGGCGATAATTAAACGTAAAATATCGATTTATTGGATTTAAATCTTTCTCATTTTTGTTTTTTACAAATATTTGCTTTCTTTTTTGAGAAAATAGATGGTGATTTAACATGGTTTCTTCAATTACAGAGTTATTTTTATCAGTTTGTACCAATAATCTTTTTCATTTGTGTGCTCCTACATACATACATATATATATATATATATATATATATATATATATATATATATATATATATATGTTAGTTTCCTTTAGAATAATTATTACAAAAAAAATATTTGATAAACAGTAATGAGACACTAATTGGCTTAAGAGCTAACGGAAAAACCTTAAGAAATCTACTGAAAACTGATGAGACAAATAAGGTTTCGAGGAGGGAATTTTATTCTTTTACATCAATTTTTAGAGATTCTTACCTTTTTCGTTAAGTAGGTGACCCTTCCAGTATGTTGGTTATTAAAGGTTCGAAGTCTAATTTAAAAAAAAAAGAAGTTGAAATCACGGAATGATGCTTAGCTATTCATCTCCCTTCCTAACCGATCACGGACTACGTGGGAGAAAGGATCGGGGCTATCTCACCTCTACGAGAGGAGGATTACACTTCTACCTACCATCTCCACTCGCTGAATATTAATTAGGTTCAAGGAGTTTATAAATCATGCAAGCTCCTGAAGGTGAAGTGTAGGAGAGATGGAGGAGCTTTTCGGAAGAAGGTTATACATTTACTGGAGATTTCTTGCTCCTATAAACTTTATTATTTCTAAATATATAAAAAAAGGAAATGGGAGAATCTGGATAACTGTTTAGAAAGCAGTTACATATTTAAGGAAGATTCCTTACTTATATAAACTTTATTATTTCTTAGAAAAAAACTTTATTGACACGAATTAATTAAAAAATTGGGCTGTTCAACTTTGTTGGGTTGCTGGCTACACATCATCCTGATCCTCCTGTCCCGGTTTTGCTATCTGATTCGTGATTTTTAAATTTCAGTTTTGTTCTATATTTAGTGCTGAAAACATTTCTTCGAAAATAATTACATGTCGGAAATACCATTTGTTTTTCTTTAAGAGCGCAATAAAAAATCCTTAGATTGTTTTCGGGTTAAAAATAAATACGAAAAAATAATGAAACGAAGGATTGTCATCGGTTCCTATATATGTGTTGGCCATTCTTCGATGACTTCTTGCGCAAAGATCTTCTAATTTTTCTAATGTTGTGGTCTTTTTGTAGTTCTCTGGTGTCTATATTTAATCTACCGATGCATTCTGTAGATTCTTTATCATAATCGAATAACGTGTGAAATAGTCCATCCGATATTCGATTCAACTTCTGAGTGATCGACCAGTGCTGCAGGAGACCTCTGAATCTTCGAGGAGCATACATCATTGCAGGGAGACCAAGCTTGGCTTTGACGCTCCTTCGTATTATGACATCGACTCATTCTAGAAATGTAAGAATCAAGAGAGCTGTCTTGAGAGGGTATGTTAACAATGGGAAAACATATTCATTTATTATATTCAGCTTATGATCTCCTCTATGTAAGTTTGATAAAGGATTCTTGTTTAAATTTTCTTTCATTCTCGTTGACCTCAAGCTCCTTGGCGAAATTGCAACCTAGATATTTAATTTTTGTGACATCTTTAATTGGTTCTATATCGTCCTCATTTTGTAGGATTAGTTTTCTTTTTTCAAGAATATATATATATATATATATATATATATATATATATATACGTATATATATATATATATATATATATTTATATATATGAACCATTTTCGATATCTATGGGTTCTGAAACGTTAAATTTTCAAATCAGAATTTCCAGATTGCATCATGAGGTCAACCTCGTAAGTGGGTTTCCTCCTTATGGAGGGAGGGAGGAAACCCGCTAAAAGTTCATCTAATAATTAGTACTATTATTATTGTAATCCAATAATTATTGTCCACAAGTGATCAGAGTGAGATATAAGAGAAGTTCGTACGTATTATGAAAGTGTTCGTTTTCACACTTATTCATGTATTGTATGAAAGTTTGTATTTGAACCGGAGTCTAACATACCTCGCATTATGACTGTTAAACTGAAATTGGTCCTGCTTGTGTAAGTTAGTGGGCGCGGCCGTTGCGTCTAGTTTATTTATTGTTTAACCCCAGCGGCCTCTAGGCAGGTCTCTCAAAACGGAGATATCTTCCTCGAGGCTATGCCAATTACAGCTCGAGCCAGGCCTCTAGAAAAGCCGATCTTGTAGCTCATTGTTTCCACCTGTTTATCTCCACTGCAAGCACCCTACCTGACCATGTCTGGCGGAGAAAGGACTCCCTTCCTCGGGATTGTGTTGTAAGTTTAAGCCCGGTGCCCGTGGGCATGGGGAACACCCTTGTTCTGTCGTGGGTTCGCCTTCGTGAGTCACACCTATCCTAAAAGAATTTTTGTTAATCAATTATCTTCATTCATTTCTAAATTATCTTAAGCCCAATTTATGGTAGCGAAGATTTGGACTTGGGGTGCAACAGTGACTGCTAATATTGCAACAATTAGAGAGGCTTCTAAAATGACTTACTGCATACCCAAGAACGATTGGGAAAACCGAACATTCCAATTAAAAACTCCACATCAAAATAGGTAATACTTTTTACTTCTCAACGGGGCAAAATACCGTTTCATAAACACTCATTTTAAATTCAAACTGGACTTTACCGACAAATTTAACAATTGTGTTGTTTCCTCTATGCAGCTTTTATTTTTTTTAAATCCTGTAATAATTGTATATAGTGTTTATTTGTGTATATATATATATATATATATATATATATATATATAGAGAGAGAGAGAGAGAGAGACAGTGTCTGTTATATTTGTGGTGAGCTGTCCTACAAGCCTCAGAGGCGAAATTTGACCCCACTCGTAAAGAAGTGTTATCAACTTTACTTTGGCTGTCAGGCTGGTGATTTTGATAAGATATGGGCCCCAAATACATGCCGTGTTTTAGATGGCTGAGTGAGATAAAAAATATTACACATCTTTGAGATTTGGAGGGAACCGAAGGATCATTTAAGTGATTGTTATTTCTGTTTGAGAAATAGTAAAGGAATCACATCTAATACAAAACATACAGTTAAGTATCGGAGTTTTCGATCTGCAATAAGACCTGTCTTGCTCAACAATTCCCTTTATATGCAGATACGACCTTAGGTGAAAACCCTGATTATTTTCTAACTGAAACTGAAAATGCTTCAGATGACAATAAAAATGATCCTACATGTGAAGCCAATACCTGTTCATCCTGGGATTGCTTCTGTGATGAAAATAGTATTGTGTTTTGAGGGGATATTTGTTTAGATATGGAAACTCTTGGGGTTCAACTCTGGTCAGATGAGTGGCGACTATTCATAGATTCGTCTGAAGTTAGTTTGAAGGCTGTGCTGCTACATATTGGCAATGGCTTTGCCGCATACCACTGATATGGAAGTGACATCAAAATATAAATATAATTTTAGAGAAAATACAATATGGGAAATATAAATCTGTGTTGGTTATTGCTTTATTGCTTGGATTCACCAAATGTTTTTGTTTTTTGTGCCTCTGGAACATAAGAGCATAGGAAGCTCACAATGATACAAAATCATGGCCCAAACGTAAATCTTTTTGTCTGGCCAGGAAAATGTGTCATATGTCCCGTTAGTAAATCCTGAAAAAATATTGTTGTTGTGTAATTGTTGGAGAAAGAGTCTGATGGATTCTTGTACATGAAATCGAAACTCGCCAAAGTCAGTGATACTAAACTGAAAGAAGGAATTTCTATAGGACCACAAATCCGTTCATAAATGGGCGATGAGCATTTCGATGGACTGTTAAATCCGCTGGAGAAAGCAGCCTGGCAGTCTTTCAAAAGTTTGTGTTCCATATTCTTGGAAACCATAAAGCAGAAAACTATCGTAATATAGTGATTGATCTTCCGCACTGTTATAATGTTATGGGATGTAACATGTCTTTACAAATTCGCTTTTTGGACTCTCACTTAGACTTCTTCCCGGAAACTCTTAGAGCTGTGATGAGGCCGGTGAGCGTTTTCATCAGCAAACGTTTACTCTGGAAAAGATCTACTCTGTCTGTTAACACGACACAGACCAGATGTTTTGTTTTTTCACAACGAAACTATATGGGTATATAGCATTTCCATAGCAAACGAGTTCGTTAACCAGCAATATCGTTTACTCTTTCTAGTGTATTCTGACGAAACTCATTGGTACCTAAAGAAAAAGTTTAATTTTAAAAATAAACTAAATCGGTTCATAAGATGTTGTGATTAAATCGTATTCTGTTCAAATTGAATGTACGCTTTGTTTTGATGTTCTCTTTGTACATGTGGACGCTTCTATTATTCTTCAAGATCAATAAACAAAAAGTCCGTCTCGCAGGAACTGCATCATCTTAGCGCGGTTCCGTTCATATCCCTAGTCTAATTTGGAAAGATTAAAATAGAAGCAGTTATTATTTTGGTTCCACCAGTCTTTTTTTTTTAATTAATTATTATAATGGCGTGTCAACCCTTAAGGTCACTAACGCCATTCCTGTGTGTAGTAAAGTCTTGAAAGGTCATGATTTACAATCTTACCTGGAAGGGTCTAGAACACACTAGAAACACTAGAAACGGACCCACTAGTGACAAGGTCTTGGAATCCTGGAAATCTATATTTCTAACAATAACTTGTTTTTGTTATTTTACTTAACCAGTTTTATTGTCAAATACATTAGCCAACTATAAGCAATAAAAAAATAACAAGGAATAAAACAGACAAAAAGAACCTTTCGAATAAGCGAAATCAATTAATTAGTTTTAAGCTCTTATTTCTCCGATTGACATCGCCTAATCAAAACTTTCATTAGAACCTTTTTTTTAGAGCATTTAATAAGCTTTCTAATGGCATTCTTCCGTTTAACAAGATTCTCCAGTGGGCGGATTCTGCTGGTTAACGAACTTGACCTTTCAAATTGGACGACGGATTTTTGTACCAAATTTCATCACAATCGGACCATTAGGGAAGCCACAAATGAGCGAACTGACAAATATATATATATATATATATATATATATATATATATATATACATACATATATATATATATATAAACATATATATATATATATATACCTATATATATATATATATATATATATATATATAAATATATATATATATATATATATATATATAAATATATATATATATATATATATATATATATATATATATACAAATTTGAACCACCGTTATTTTCGGTTTCTAGGGGTTCTGAAACGCGAAATTTTCTAGTCGGCACTTCCGGATTGTTTCATTGTATCAACCTTATAAGCGGGGTTCCTCCCTATGGGGGAGGGAGGAGCCGCGCTAAAATGTCAAGTTTTTGTGTGTTTATCAAATAGTGTAGTACCTCAAATACACAACATTCCGAAAAAAAAAAAATAAAAAATAATAATTGAGTCAGCTGCTCAATACAAATATAAAAGGTCAAAAATATTTTTTGGTATAATATTTGCAGGTTTTTTTAAACGAATTATTTAAGGAACTTGGCAGCTTCTGAGGAATGTGCTTAGTTATGCAGCTCCTGCCTGACGGAATTTTATATTATCTCTTAGTCAGTTAGTCGCACCACTTGAACGAAATTTCTAAGAGAAATCGTAAAATAATAGTAAGAAGTGAATGAGAAATGGATAAGTGGTAGTGTGGGAACGAAGCTGTGGATAAGCTGGTAGGTAGATGAATGCTTTTAGATACCATCGACAACGCTCCTTATCTGGATTCATCTCATCACAACTAGCATTAATCATCAACAAACACATTTACACCTTTTACCCTTTCCTAACCTTTCGCCATTCGCCGAAGGTGTTCTTATCTTAACACATATACGCTGATTTTGAAAAGGTCTTGGTATTTATAGGCGTTTTGTTGGTTCCGAAATGCAGTTTTATGTGAATTATCGATTTAATGTTGTCATACCTTACTATCACCATGGGCTCCTTCTTCTTCGAAAAAGTGAGCCAGTTTAAGTATTTGGGCTGTTTTGTTACTTTTGATAATGACATGTCCATCATATTAATAGTAGGATACTGGCAGCAAACAGAAGTTTTTATGGCCGTCCAGCTAACATGTTTTCTATTTCTGTATTTTATATGTCGTCGTTTTGTTTGAGGAAGTAGTGGTGTGTCAGCCTGTTTGTTTGTTTTTTGTAAGTAGTTTGAGTGGACAAAATATAGTGTCAGAACTAGTGCTTAGTTGTTCGTTCATAATGTTTCTGTTAGATTATTTATCGATTTAATGTGCTATAAGATGGCACATCTCACGGTTTACATACTGCACATATCAATTTGTAATATATATATATATATATATATATATATATATATATATTCTAATACTTCCTTAAATCCAACGGAACCAACATTGAAATATCGCAGTTTGGATAATTGCCTAATTGTCCGTTTGAACAATGACGGTGGTGCCCTGCAAAAAGGAGCATGACCTATTGGCGTTGTAGCGGCACCTCTTCCTGCAAGTAGGTCCGCCCTTTCATTGCCTGGGATTCCACTGTGCCCAATGATATCCGACCATATCCTAAACATATATTCGACACTAGTCATTATCAGTCTTATATACCAACTTCAGAGTAAACCCCACCTTCTAGTGGAGCAATTTGTTTTTGTGTGCAAGAAATCTTGCTACTTAGTAGGAAAAGACTATGAATTGGGGTCGCTACGTTGTTTAAATATCCGCATATTTAATAGACAATTATTTCATTTACTTCTTCTTCACAGACAAGCTATAAGGAAAAAAGTCCGACTCGCAGGAACTGCAGCATCTTAGCGCGGTCCCGTTCATGTCCCTAGTGCCATTTGATAAGCTTAGAAAAGAAATAAACTTATTTTATTTTATATATCTCGTGAAAATTGTCAAAATCCTCTCGAACATCTCGAATAAAAGTGATATTAAGGCGTCAGGGACACCGACAGTAGCTAACTTTTACACAGAAGCGGAAATTACAGAATCTGGCTCTCATTCTAAAGCAAAGCTCTATAAATCAATACAAAATATGCAAAGCCTTTCTAGAGGTTACAGAAGCATGGGCGTATATGAGGGGGGGGCTGAGGGGGCTGCAGCTCTTGAGGATTAACTCTTAGCAGGTAAATTTCCTGCAGCCCCCTTGTTTCTACGGGCATTGAACCGCCATATTCGCTCATAGTATCTAACCGTTGTGAAGTTTATTTTTTGGATTTAGGACTTAATATAGATATGTAGACTAAATCATAGCAAGAAGTAATCCTCCGTCGTCGGTTCTTAACTATGTAGACTCGCTAATATCCAATCTTAGATACATCGTATTTAAAATCCACAGTAAAAACACGACATTTCATCAGAATCCCCTGCTGAATAAAACGTATATAGAATCATATGCAAAATAAAGCCTATCTAGTGGATAAAAATAGAGGAAAAAAGCCGTTCTTGGTGGTAAAAAATCTTACAAGTATTTCGCTCAGAAATCTCCGAAATATTGTCACTAATTTTACGTATCCTGTTTTATAGCCAAATAGATTTATATTCTATAATCAATAAGAAAAAACTGCTAACAATAAAAAACTATGGGTAACAGATGAAAATAGGGAATACCAAGAATAATTCTAAAGAACGAAATCAACACCAGTACTGTAATCTAGATATTCATACGGCATCTTCGAATTCTAACAAACAAAATATTGATTCTAATTATACGTATCCTGTTTTATTGACAAATACATTTGACTACTATAAGCAATTAAAAACACTAGGGAATATGCCAAAGAACTCGGAGTAGGAGCCTCGACAGTTTCAAGACATTTGAAGGAAATCGACAAATCCAAAACTGACATTTCATACGGTACAGCCTGATATATTTTTAACAATGAATTGTTTTTCTTATTTTAGTTAATCTGTTTTATTGTCAAATACAATATCCAACTTTAAGCAATTAAAAAATAACAAAGAATAAAAACAAACAAAAAGAACCGTTCGAATAAACGAAATCAATTACTTCAAAGTTTAAGCACTTATTTCTCCGATTGACATAGCCTAATCAAAAATTGTTTCAGAATCTTTTTTGTAGAACATTTAGTACGATTTCGCATGGTAACCCTCCGTTTACCAATATTCGTAACCGTCTTCGAGATATTAGGGAATGTATACGAAGTTCCCAAAACATTTCATGTCTGTTAATAAAATATTTTATTCTAATCCTTCCTTAGCTCCAAACGTAACCAAAATTTTAACATATTAGTGTTGATGAAATTCAAACATGCAGAAAATGTTTCAACTGAATCCCATAATTTTAAGTATCAAAATCAAAGACAAAAAGAACAGTTCGAATAAGCGAAATCAATTACTTTAAAGTTTTAAGCACTTATTTCTCCGATTGACATCGCCTAATCAAAACTTTTATCAGAATCATTTTTTTAGAGAATTTAGTAAGCTTTAAAATAGTTTCTATCCACTTACCACGATTTCCCAACCGTGTTCGAGATATTAATGAAAGTATACGAAGTTCCCAAAACTTTTCATGTCTGTTCATAACCCTGTTTTATTCTAACCCTTCCTTAACTCCAAACGTAACATAACTTTCAACATATTAGTTTCAATGAAAGTAGAACATGCAGATAATGTTTCAACTGAATCTAAGTACCCAAACCAAAAACGGTATTCAAAAACTATTTTTCCAATTTTCTCGAAAACGGTTAAAGCTATCGCCTTGAAAATGATTTCATTCGTTTTCCTAGCCAAGAAGCCTATAAAAAGAGTACTTACAAGCTTATGAACACAAAAACGTAAGCGTTACGATTTTTTCTTTCGCCCTAAACGCCATCTTCCAGTGGGCGGATTTTGCTGGTTAACGAACTTGACCTTTCAAATTGGACGACGGATTTTTGTAGCAAATTTCATCAAAATCGGGCCATCAGGGAAGCCAGAAATGAGCGAACAGACACATATATATATATATATATATATATATATATATATATATATATATATATATACAAATTTGAACCACCGTTATTTTCGGTCTCTAGGGGTTCTGAAACGCGAAATTTTCTTGTCGGCACTTCCGGATTATTTCATTGCATCAACCTTATAAGCGGGGTTCCTCCCTATGGGGGAGGGAGGAACCGCGCTAAAAGAAACAGGGGGAAAAAAGAGTTTTCTGTATGGGTGGCTCTACACTACATAATAAATGCACAAAAACTTCTCATTTCTCTCTCGTCTTTTGATCTTAATGAATAATAAAAGGAACGGGATGCAGCAATAACACAGAAAAGGAATGAAGCGTGGAATAGTGGCACAAGTCAGAACTGTACAACCCATATAAAGTCACATCAAAAGAGAGGCACTCCTAGTGGGAGCTTTGTCAACCTACGTAGACGGGAGAATTCTATATTCCCCCCTCTTCCGATAAACCGATTTAGTTCATTTTTACAATACTTCTTTCTTATTAGATAACCACGACGTATACCGCGTTTATATATGTATATATACCCGTCATGAGTGCAACCTCAATAGCTAACTTCCTTCGGAGGAAAGTGCGAATACTATGCCGCAACTTCCGCTCACCCTGAACTCTAGTTATTTCTGTGACACTTCACCTCTCATAATCTCACGAATTCGGGACGAAGTTTCATTATAGAATATTCCGAAGGAAGAAGGAAACGCGGTGGACTACTCCTGAAGAGGCGGTGTCAACTACTCCTGTGGCCCCTTACAATATCAATTACTGTAAATTGAGACGAGTGAGCGGCAACTGTAGATCCGCCGAGATAATGCCTTTAGAATGTAGGCGTTCCGGTTGCCTTGAGCTTGCGGGGGTATAGGCTCCCTCCTTACACAGAGTGGCCGCTGATTAAGGATGTCACTCAGTGCCGCGAACAATTAACCATTCCTCCTAGTATTCTCTCGCTCTGGCGTTGTTAAACCACATTTCTTTTACTAGGACTTGGTGAAATAGGCCGAAAGTCAAAGATATATCAATTCAAACTTCACGTAAGTTTATTTTTTTCTTTTTGCTACATGATTCACACATTAGTGGAGACGTATCCAAACATTCCAATCCAAAGTCCTAAGAACCATTTTCGATGCTCCCTTCTACGTTTCCAACCATATCCTTCATAAAGTCCTCAAAATACCACTCGTTAAAGATGTTATATTATCAAGATTCCAACTCTTCCACACCAAACTTTCCAATCATAAAAATCCTGAAATATTCTCCCTATTTAGCGTCACCCATCCACTTTCACCACCAAGGCGAAGGAGAAGACAGTGGCCCAGAGATCTGCTGCAGTGATCAAGTGAAGTGTGAGAAATGGCTTTCTCTTCCTTCAAGTGCGTCAATGACTGTGGTTCACCGATCTCTCTTCGCTTCCAACCACTGTTCGGAGCAGAAGGGAGCGTCCTTCTGACGTTAATCGAGGATGAAGTTGGGAGGCCTTGATACAGAACCTTCATATTGTATTATATGACAAGATGTATCCATGTACAGAATGTAATAACCAATAAAGAATCAAAGTACATTAGTGGAACCATTTGAGCTGAATATATTATAAATAAAAAGGCTTAAAGCCTCAAGTCGAGGAGAAGAATCTTCCTCTAGTACGACTACGTTTAGACCGATCATAAACTGAACGCATACGATATGGCGGAGGTAAGTAAGCTGATCGATAATCGATGTCATACGTTTAAAATTAATTTCTGCAAGAAACAGTGTCATAAATAATTCTTACCTGCCAGTGTATTATTATTATACAAAATTCGTTATTTCTTGTTTTTCAGTTCTTTTTTGTAACTTACCACATTATTTCTATTTTTAATGATGTGGTTGTTTACTTTAAACACTATGTGGATTCATTCCTTCTGTTTCTTTACAAAAACCCGTTTTCATGGTATATATTTCTTAAAAACTTTGGTTTGAACTAGTTTAGATGATTTAAAATCAAAAGTATGTTTAAATTTTATAGCATAATATGTCAACGCTGTTTTACGTACTATTATCAATATCATTAGTGTGCTGTTCACTTATTTTTCCAAATAACTGTTGTGCTTCTCCTATTTAGAATCTATCGTATCTTTTGCCGTTCCTTTTGTAAGTATTGTACTTAGTTTCAGTTGGCTTTGATGTGGTCAAATTTATTTTTAAATTCGTTATCGTACTTCTACACGATCATTCGTAAATCATTACACATATAACTGATTTTGTTCGCAATGACGGAATTAAAGTCAATGGAGAAATACAGACATGGTTCTAGATTCTGATCTTTTAATGAGCTTATTCAACTAGTATGCATAGTTTTTTTTTCTTGCGTTGGTCTTCTAGTAATGACGTTGCTCTACTGGTGGAAGGCTTTCCCCTTCAAGTTAAGGCTGTAAGCATTTTTATTTATTCCCCTCAAGATGCATCACAAATGTGCAGAACATCTAGGGAATTAGTTTCTATTTAAAGAAATAGCTATACTACCCCTAAATGAATAAAAAAAAAAACAAAAAAAAAAAAAAAAACAGAACACACTACAATAACAAAAATAAAAAGCTCATTATTCTTCTTTTTGTTGCGCCATACAGCCTTTTCAGTGCGGAGATCCGAGCGAGCCAGTGTCATCCCTCGTAACTAATCTTTCCGAGTCACTGCCCTTTCGCTTGCCCCAGTCGAGTTATATATCTATATTAGACTTGCTTCGTCTACCTCTAGTGCGCTCATCCATTAGCCTAGCTGCAATGAATTGGATTGGTCACGGTAATCATCCATTATAAAGATATGGCTATCTTCTTTTAAATTTCTATTTTGGAACGCAACCTATTGTTCATCTCTATGATCTATTTTATAATTACCGAAAAACATCCTAAGAAAATTCATTGCGACATAGGCAACTTCGAAATTCTTTGAACTTCCTTATCTAACGTTTTAATCGTTTTCCATTCAATACTCGGGCATTGTGCAGTTCACGCGGAATTAATTTGGCCAGTGGTGCACGCCTCACGCGGAGCTGATTTCGTATTTCTTTTAGAGGCTGGTCTCAATATTTACCTAAGTCCTTCTAGAGGAGGCAGGAGCGAGTAAATGATAGTATACATCACTTATACATACTACATCTAGTAGTGAACTCGGCGAACTACTAGAATAACAAACCAAATCCTCCTAGGTAGTGCGAGAATCCAGTTTTAAGAGAAAACATAGCTTCTTCGTCCTCTCACACCAATGTGGGAATAGCGTGTGGATCGTGTTTGTTAGCCCGCACCAATGCGGGAGCAACTTGGGGATAGCGTCTTTGTCAGCCCGCACCAATGCGGGACTAGCATGGAGAGCGCGTCTTTGTCAGCCCGCACCAAGGCGGGAGCAACTTGGGGAGAGCGTCTTTGTCAGCCCACACTATCACGGGAGTAGCTTGGGGACCGCGTCTTTGTCAACCCGCACTAGAGCGGGAGTAGCCCGGGGATAGCGTCTTTGTCAGCCCGCACCAATGCAGGACTAGCATGGAGAGGGCGTCTTTGTCAGCCCGCACCAATGCGGGAGCAACTTGGGGAGAGCGTCTTTGTCAGCCCACACTATCACGGGAGTAGCTTGGGGACCGCGTCTTTGTCAACCCGCACTAGAGCGGGAGTAGCTCGGGGATAGCGTCTTTGTCAGCCCGCACCAATGCGGGACTAGCATGGAGAGGGCGTCTTAGTACGGGAGCAGTGATGAGAAGGCTAAGTAAAACCTGCTTTGTTAGCCCGTTGGAAGGCCTAATGCTTTAAATATACTTAGAATTTTGTGCAACAGGCCGCTCTATTTTGATGTCGCAATTACTACGGATGCAGTATTTCTTTGTAAAACCCATTTTTCTCACTAATGAATTAGTGATTCCTTGGGGCGCATATGTGCACTTCGGTCATAAAAGGCTCACCAAAAGTGGCACTCCCTTGAGACAATTGTGTTATGGTTCTCACTATCATATCAATTTAAGGTTTATTTATTAAATAACAGCGAATGCGTTTATGAATCATCATTTTACTTTCTTCTTTGAAAGTGCTCGTCCTTTTGTCGGTCATATAATGCATTCTATTAAAAGTTGATACAGAGGAGGCTATCCCTTATGAAAGGACGTGGATCAGTTCCATCAATTAAAGTATTTTCTGCGAGTCTTTTATAAGCCGTTAAACTGGAGGCCGCCTCATTATTTAACCATTTTAAAATTCGTTCTGGATTTATCAAGAAACTATTTAAAAGACTTTACACACATGTGGCGCCGGACATAATTCACTTTCACAAAAAATAGAATAATCCGACTCTCAAAAACTTCCATTTCTTAGCGTGTTTCCACTTAATACTTATATATAGTGTCCATTGTGGAAATAAGCCATGCCGAGGGTATGATCTAGGAGCACGGTAGAATATTAAACAAAATATTGGAGCCGATTTTTACCCCCTCATGACTTTGAACTAGTTAAAGATAAACTTATTATTATACTACTTGGTGAGAGTAAAATTGGAAAGTTACATAAGTCTACATTGAAGCGTTTTTTGAGATACAGGCGATGGAAGGCCAAGTTTTAGGCCTTCAATACCTTCTCATGAAGCCAATAATAATACCTTCTCACTTATTTGTGCATTTCTAACTAGGCCAGTTTTCGTTTTATGATGCTCGTTTTAACTCACATGGAGTTCTTACAACCCGGATCGTTTTAAGTCATCAGAGAGTTTATAATAACCCTGAATCCCACGTAAGAGCTACGATTTTATTTTTGAGCAAATTTCATCAAAAGAACCTTTGTTCCGGTGGGAGGATAGCGTAGGTCAACAAACTTGTGCCTTTCATTTTAAGCAACGTAAGTTTCTGCCAAAATTCATAATTATCGGTCAATTTTGTATAGATGCTATAAATAACATAATAAGAAAACCGCGGGGCCACTTATTGAAGTATTAATTTGCCAAGATAAAATATTGGACAGGACTAAAACAACCAACCAAACTGACAAGTGTGAAAAATAGTATCCGACGGGGAAAATAAAATTATAAAAATAATGCTGTCTAATGAACAAACAGAAAGCCAATAGTATTAGAATACTGGTTGTATTAGTTATCAATAATGTGGTAAACCTGTTTTAAATTAATGCATACCCTAAACCCTTTTATGATGAAGTAAAAATATGAGAACACATTACTTGGTCGGGTTTGGTAAAACATCACACTCACGAAGCTACAACCCAAAACGGCATAAGTCCTCCCTAGAGTTGTTATGAAAAAACCTTACACCACATATTAGATTTATTAAGAGCTAAAGAGTCGCCACTCATTTGCATTAGAACCTTATAAACAGGACAGAAAGCATCGATTGGTCTTTCATTATCAGCTCTCATCACAGTCCTAAGATGGAAGTTCCATGTTTATCACTACGTCCCGCTTATCGCTGGTTGGGGTTTTAGGGCAATTAACTTCGTGCTTATAATTATTACCTGATTATTAATGGTTTATTAACATATTATTTATGTGATACTTCACTAATAGGAGAATTGTGTATGTAGAATTTGATGCGTGTAGCCTTAGTGTTTTTGTGACTATATATTTTTTTTTACTGGAAGGTATGTATTAATCCTTGCCTGTATGGGAAAAGGGTCTTAATTGTCTCAAAAAAAA
This sequence comes from Gonocerus acuteangulatus, assembly GCA_946811695.1. Lineage (NCBI taxonomy): Eukaryota > Metazoa > Arthropoda > Insecta > Hemiptera > Coreidae > Gonocerus > Gonocerus acuteangulatus. The sequence goes on from OX328132.1 coordinate 103,620,315, forward strand.
AAAAAAAAACGTTAGACATTTTTTTCTAGTTGAACTAATGATAATTTTTTTAATGAAATGACAGTTTTATGTATACATTATGATTCCCGGTACATAATTTAGCCAATAAATTTTCAAAAATTATAAATATGTGTAACCGCGTCGAATGGTTCAATTTACTCCAGCTAAGGTGCAATTGAACCACAAGTCGGGGACAATTGAACCAATGATAAAAGAAACTCAAATAATTAGTGATTACGGGGTCTCCCGTGGTCTAGTGGCTTGCGCGCTAGATTCATATTCATATTCATATCGGCGCTAATGGCCAAGATTTGCCAATGCGCCGTAAAAAAAAAAAAAAAAAAAAAAAAAAATTAATGATTACATCACAATAAGAATATTGCACATTATTAATGCAAAAATAGTACATAACATATTATTATACTAATAATTTTCCCAACCATAATTTAAAAAAAAGTCCGACTCGCAGGAACTGCCTCATCTTAGCGCGGTTCCGTTCTTATCTCTAGACTCATTTAAAATGATTAAAATAGAAGCTGTTATTATTTTGGGTCCACATTTCTAGAAAGCATGAAGATTAGATAGTTAGCCGTCGAGGTGATAAGAAGATGGAATGGTTGGGATTCGGCTAAAGAAACCTCAATACGATTTTTGTTAAAAAATCTATATTTAGGACGTTTTGGCTACTCATTGGTAGCCTTCGTCAGCAATGAAAGTGTCGGGAGGCAGAGGAGGACCAACGTTGACAGTTCCATCTTTATTTTCAAGAAAGGTCTTATTTACGATCTTACCTGGATGGGTCCCCGCCCTAGGAAGGACCCCGCTAGGCATTTGAAAAGCTATATCTTGGAAATCCATATCTCTAAGATTAAATTGTTTTTCTTATTTTTCTTAACCTGATTTATTATCAAATACATTATCCAACTATAAGCAGTTAAAAAATAACAAGGAAAAAACAGACAAAAAGAACAGTTCGAATAAGCGAAATCAATTACTTTAATGTTTTAAGCACTTATTTCTCCGATTGACATCGTCTAATCAAAACTTTCATCAGAACCTTTTTTGTAGAGCATTTAGTAAGCTTTCCAATGGTATTCTTCCGTTTACCAAGATTCTCAACCTTTTTCGAGATATTAAGGAAAGTATACAAAGTTACCAAAACTTTTTATGTCTGTTAATAAAATATTTTATTCTAACCCTTCCTTAACTCCAAACGTAACCACAATTTCAACAAATTAGTTTTAATGAAAGTAAAATATGCAGAAAATGTTTCAACTGAATCCCATGATTATAAGTACCGAAACCAAAAAACGGTCTAGGAGCTACAGAGCGAACAGACAAATATATATATATATATATATATATATATATATATATATATATATATATATACATATATATATACAAATTTGAACCACCGTTATTTTCGGTCTCTAGGGGTTCTGAAACGCGAAATTTTCTAGTCGGCACTTCCGGATTGTTTCATTGTATCAACCTTATAAGCGGGGTTCCTCCCTATGGGGGAGGGAGGAACCGCGCTAAAAGATAAAAAAAAAAATAAAAAAAAATGAAATAAAAAAACATATATACACTAAATGAATAATAATAAAACAAAATAAAAACCCCAGGCGATCCTCAACGGCCCGCCCCGGCGAGGAGAGTCCTCCATCGACTGAAGATGATGCAGGAGCCCTTTAATACCCGCAAGGTAATGCTTCTTAGCACCCCCATCGGGACACTAAGCTGCCTCAAACTATTGGCAGAAGCACCGCTCCACACACCCCTCCAGCTCAATGTACAGGACGTTACCTCCACGTCGGTCACAGGCACGCCAAACATTCCGCCCACTGCTAAACGGACACCAAGTCTCCCATACTTGCGACACTTCGCCCGGTGCAGAGAATTCAGATCAGAGGTGTTCCCATTAACAATCTGTGCGTCCACAATAGTCACTTTACCCCCTTTTGCCACTATTATATCAGGCTTCCATCGCCGGCCATCAGCTCTCAGGACTGTTTCAATGTGAACTTCGTACCCCCTTCCGGCTAAGGCTCCCGCCAGTACATCCACCACAGTATCGTGCCTCAAACAATGACCTCCCCGTGAAACGTAGCACTGCTGAACAGCATGAGTGCCGGTCTCATCCTCAAGGCAACCCGCCCTGCAAGTAAGAATCCGGCCCTCACGCCGGCCTCTTGTCGTTCTCACGGTGGTCGGAAGGGCATTTATGTGAGTACGAACATACTGGATGAAGTCCCACCCAGAAGTGGTTCCAGCTCCATCATTGAGCCAATGTGTCGAGGCCTTACTAGCGGAAGATTCTTTCAACCCTGCTCCGTCGTTGGACGAAAAGAGCCTCTCTGGCCACCAGCGCTTTCTAATTTCAGGGCACCAAGCGTCTTCATGAACTAAGCCCTGCCTGGCCAGGGCCTCCCTCGCTTTCCGCAGCCTTTTGGTCATGTCCTCCGAACCATAAGCCGCCCTAGCCGTGGCTAGACCAGACCGCTCCATCCTAGACAGACGGCCTATCGTCAGAGCCGGAACCAGGACGCCCATGCTGGAACACCCAACCTCCGTCCGCGCACGAAGCATGGAAATATCCAACAGGTATATCCTTTGGCAATCTTAGCCACCTCCTCACCGCTGCTCTAACCTTTATATCCAACTTCCTTAATGCTTCGCGGGAGGAGCCACCAAGTACCAGCTTGTGCACATAACTTGGAAGAAGGTGATACCTAAGGGCGGTCAACCTCTGCTGCGGCTTGAGGGGTGCATTCCCAATTCTTAAAAGGGCCCTTCTAATTTCCTCATCAGGCCTCTCGGTTCCATGGTTCCTATAGGTGACTCCGAGGTCATGGTACTGCATTTGCCTCACCGGGGCTCCACCAACGGTAAACAGTGCGTCTTCAACTACCTTGACCCTGGTCACACGCCCAGCCGGTACCCACGAAAGGGCACAGCACTTACCAGGACTAAGCTCCATCCCCAGTTTGGCGATGGCTGCCCCAACCGCTGCAAGTGCACCCCGCATGCCAGCCACCGAGGACGCTACCAGGACCAAGTAATCGGCAAAGGCTAGATAGTTAATCCTCACTCCGTCCAGAGTATATCCCACCTGGCTTGGAACCGCCTGGAGGACCCAATCCATCGCAAGGTTGAAGAGGCACGGAGACAAAGGATCCCCCTGCCTAATCCCCCTCCCGCTTACAACTGGGTCCGTCCACCTCCGACCATCGGTAATCCGGGTAAACCCTTCACCGTACACCCCCATCACGTATTCAACGAATCCTGATGGTAGGCCTTTGCGGATCATGGCGGCTCGTAGAGCTGAGTGACTAATACTATCGAAAGCCTTAGCAATGTCCAGGAAGGCCAAGTGCACCTCACGGCGACAACGACGAGCCTCCCTGAGCACCGTATCCAGGACTACAAAATCGGACCTTTCGTCTTCTACCTAGAGAGCGAACAGACAAATATATATATATATATATATATATATATATATATATATATATATATACAAATTTGAACCACCATAATTTTCGGTCTCTAGGGGTTCTGAAACGCAAAATTTTCTAGTCGGCACTTCTGGATTGCGTCATGAGATCAACCTTATAAGCGGGGTTACTCCCTATGGGGGAGGGAGGAACCGCGCTAAAACAATTTTGACATTACGGCTTTTTTTTGGTTTATTAGTTGACTTTAATGTTTTCGTTTTCTTATTATTATTAGTATCCGTTTCTACGGCTAGTTGTAATTTTTTGGGGGTTTCTACGTTGTTTTTTGCTTTTATTTCTAATTATTCAGGCATATTATTCAGCTCATCTAGGCTTTGGTGTAGGCCGCATTTTTGGGGGCATAGAGATATTCAATTGACCGTGATTAGTTTTGTCTAGTAGTATGGGATTGCTAATGTTAGTCAGAGGATTCATTTGTATAGTAAGACTGTTGGCTTTTATTTAGACTCTAGACTCACTTGGAAAGACCACATCAGACTGAAAAGACAAGAACTCAACAGACGCTTTGGACAGCTTTACAGATTACTGAATAAAAACTCACCTCTCTCACTCGAAAACAAACTCATAACCTACAACACAATTATAAAAGCTATTTGGACATACGGAATAGAACTATGGGGAACTGCAAAACCATCGAACATCAGACGCTTCCAAACCTTCCAATCTAAAGTCCTCCAAACTATTGTCAATGCTCCTTTTTACATAACCAATAAGGATCTTCATAAAGACCTCAACATTCCTCTAATACAAGACCTTATCCCCATCCGATTTGCAAATTTTCACCACAAATTATCCCTAAACCCTAATCCTGCTGTCCAGTCACTGTCCACTCCCAACCATCCCTATTCCCCAGCACGACGGTTGAACAGGATGTAGCCCCGCGATCTGCTTTAAGCAATACAAGGGAGTGACAACGGAGGTTATCTTCTCTTCACAAGCCCCTAGACTATCTGCAGTTCTCTCGTCCCTTTTCCAGCTCCAGTACTCGTACCGCTGCTGGTTGAGGAGTGGAGTACGGCTGTCCCTAGTCATCTCGCTTACCCGAGGAGACACGGGGGCAGCTGGTGCGGACGCTCGTGATTTTATTTTTTTTTCTTATGTTTATGTGAGCAGATTACAAAATTTATTATTATTTTACAGAATGTAATTTCATTAAATAAATAAATAAAAAAAAATGAACTAAAGTGCTAGATACACAACAACAAACGCTACATTTTTATTTTCGTAAGTATTTTTTTACTTAAATCTAAGATGCGCGAAGGTCTGATGATTCAATTTACCCCATATGACTTTATTGTAATTATTTGTTAACGAGAAATTAGTAAACGATTATTTTACTATTAATTGAGTATATGAATCAATTACAAACGGAATTTTACGATTTTATTTTAAAAAATGTAAACGTTAAACAATAACATCACCAGTCGAGAAAAAAGTTTGCATTTCTAAAAATACAAAAATTTGAGTTTTTAAACGTTTATTTATCACAATGATACCAATGTTTGAGCATGTCAGGGTTTAATATATTAGAATATGAGCATACTGTTCTTAACGTAATATTTAACATGGACGTATATAAAAAATAATTTAGGGAGGGGCTGGGAAAATTTCAGGCGGGGGGGGGGCTGAGACCATTTCCGTGCCAAAATTTAGAGCTTGGAATAGTTTTAGGCAACTAATACGCTATTACACATAAAATCAAATATTTTTTATGAACTAAGTGATCTTATTCAATTTATTTTTAAGGGTTTTACGACAAGTTTTTACCATCATATAAAAATTTCGGGGGGAGGGGAAGTTTTAATAGTTTTAGTTGTGGAGTAACACTGCCTATAAATTTTAATGTTTGTTCTTCGAAAGGAACGTTCTCTGTTTTTAGAACCAGAACGTTCCTTTCGAAGAATCAGGATTTCAAAACAACGACAACAACCTTTAAGTAATTACAGCTGTATAAATATTTAAGAAGACATAAACTACAAGATTTATTTGACATTGATGACATGTGTAAATATATGAGTTTTAAATTATTCACTTCCGAAGTCGGACTGGTATTGCACTCGTCGTGTGGAATTAGTTATATTATGATTACTCAGTTGAACTCAATTATGACTTTATTTGTGAGATTATCAGTCACATTATTTGTACTATTTCACTTTCAACCAACAAAATGCCTTACATGTTTTATTGTAACCTGCTCTTTAGTAACTTAAAAATACTATAGTGTCCCATGAAATAAAGACTAAACTGATCGCCCAAGACAACGTAAATGAAGGCCAAGTGGTTGGAAATAGTAGAGTTCCAGATAGAACGTTACTCATTTTTGACAAAACGCTAAAATTGAGCCTCGCCCTTCGAGATACATGAAAAACTCCAAACATCTGTGTATGATTGCACGTATTTTCCTGCATAATACAAGAAGGGCAACCTAGCGAGCTGATGTTACACTTTACACAGGCGGACGACTAAATACACAGCATGAAGAGGAGTCAGGCTGACTTCCCAGGACACAAAAACAAGAACTGACGGCTTAATAAGGCTTGAAGGTTAGGGAAGCAGGTGATAACTTCATTAAATTCAAGGGTGACAGACGCCTAAATAACTCAGAAGGGCAGACAGGTCGCCATATGCCAACCAAGGTATAACCAGACTGACATTTAAATAAGATATGAATACCTGCAACACAGCACTAGACACAGCGTGGACTGGCTACTTAATAAATCATAAAGGTCCAATAAGCCGCCTTACAACACCTCAGGCACTCTGGGGACTGACGGCTAAATAAGACGCGAAGAACAAACTGATCGGCGTTCCAACAGGACTGATGTGTAAATAAGAGATAATGAGCAGACTGGCCTACGATCACCACACTGAACACTAGGAAGAGTGACGAATTAATAAGCTATAAAGGGCAACAGGGTGCCGTACTCACCACCTCAGGCACATCATAGATTGACGGCTAAATAATATATGAAGGGCAGTCTGGCTTATGCCCAGCACATCTGAAGGGGTTAGCCAGCGTGGATTGTCCTGAACCAGCAGGAATGGTTAAAAACAGCATGGAAGACAGAAAGCTTGGGAGACACTTCACTGGAATTGCGTGAACTGGCGGCAGTATAAAGCATAACCTACTGAAATGTCACCAAGTGCCGCATTACACACAGCGGAGTCAGGAGACTAAATAATACGCCGGATCCCACTTAACCAAAAGGAAAATGACGACTAGAAAAGTCAAACATTCTTCCGCATTGATTAATACTATGGAGTGGCTCCAGAAACTGAATTTGGAAAAGGCTAATCAATATAGATTTAGCTGAAACAAATTCATTAAATGGGAAACATTATTGTATTAGTGCTTTCCTAGAGCGAATATTGAGAAGGAGGAAGGAGTATTTTCCTCTGTTTCCTCGGCCTTGCAAAATGTTCCAATAGGAAATAACACTCTTAAGGTGTTATTTCCTACTGTTACGTTTCTTCTTTAGGGTGAACCTACATTGGTGCCGATCCTATCCGATCCGATAGCCCCCGACAGTCGGAACGCAAACAAACACAAGCGTATCAATAGAGGTTCCTACATTGGTCCCAACCCGATCCGATCCGATGAATCCCGATTCCCGACCATTCGAACTTGTTTGTTTCTAGAACGATATCGGACGACCGACGCAAATGGGTGGCAAAACGACAGATTGTGTTTTAAAAAGGTTTACAGTCCATTGAACCGATTTCAATGCATTTTTTTTATAGCTAATAACATTTATAAAACTTTGTTTAGTCAGATTTTTGTGTTTTGTTTCCCTTGTTTATTAAATTCCGTGGAAAGATGTTTATAACATTCCAATGTTTATAACCCTCTAACTACGATTCTAATAAACAATTTTAAAATAGTAATACTAATGATTTTTTATTGTAAAGTTAAAGTTAAAAATTAACTGAAGATTGATTGGCTTCTCAACTCTGCCTTTATACCTCCAACAAAGTAATCGAAGGTTTTTATGCTTATTAGGTGGTATTTCTTAAATTAATTACTCATTTTCACTTCGTTATGAGTTCATTACATACGAACTGTGACGAGATTGGATTGGACCAATGTTGGCACTCACGTCAGCCGCTGTCGGTAACCGATATCGGGTCGGGAGCAATGCGGGTCCTATATTACCTATACATGTTTATAAATTTATATTCCCCAAAAGAATGTATTGACCTATTGTCCGATCGAGAGTGTTCATTCTATTCCAGGTAGACTTACTTCAAGGAGAGGAATACTTAAGAGATTCCCTTGGATCTATTATTAGTTCAAATTTTACCTTTTATTGGACTAATCTCTGAGCTGATGATCCTTCCCCTGCATACTTAGTAATTCGTGACGACACGACTAGCCTTAATCAAGCCAGGTTCATTAACTCTCTCCTCTTATTATAAGCAAAGGGAGGAGGTTGATGGAGAAACTTGTAATTTGAGCTTCCGCAACGGACTCGCAATGATGCTTCTTTTGCATAGGCTAATCCTTCAAGTAATTCCATTCCTTCACTCCACTCAAAGTATTCTTGAACTTTGTTGTTTTAGTCTCGAAACACGTCGTGCAACATTCTTATTAAAAAAAAGAAGAATTTTGTAAGTCAGAAACATCTTCTTATTGCCGTTTGTATTGGGGCTTTACCTGAAACCACCAAGAAAGAAAGAATTGTATAAGCTGTGTGGCTGAAGTAGCCGAAATTCCCACAAGAAAGCTAGTAAGATACCGAATAATCAAGAACTAAAAATTTGAATGTTTGAGCTCTGGTATTAAGATGGGAATACAATTTGGATGAAAGGTTAGGCAAAGGGATTTTCTTCTACGAGGGGGATGTTGATATCACGATAAAGAGTTTTATTTTCCAAAGGGGTTTGGATTGGAATGCTTGCATTCTCTGTCTGTTTGAAGTTTTAGTTGTTCCCTAGAGTTCACGTCCGATATATAGGTTAACAAGCTTTTCAACAAAGTGGTGTGAGATCACCGCAAATTCTGTGTCACAATTCCCTATCGCGTTTATGTGTTGCATAAACTTGGGTGAACACGAATGTACATATTAACTATTGGTTACATTTCAATGACGACTCTTTATTCACTGAAAAAAGTGCATGTTTCAGCAGTCATCCGTAACTCAGACAAAATAAATACCTGTGGGGTTTCTGCCGTCACTCGTTAGTTGCACAAAACAAATAAGCCATCAAATGTAACCTAGGCGTTTACTCTTTTTGTACTGATCTGTCATTACCTCTCATATTCTCTGATTCAGCCTTGGCGAACAAATAATTTCACCTTTATGACTTAATTGTACCCGTAAAAATTGAAGATATATTGAGCATATATGCACAGTTAATCTTTCACTTTAGCCAGCAGGCTGGAGCGCGTATTAGTGACGACTTCGAAGAAAGATTATGTGGGAGTAGAATATTTCGTGGTGTGCGTCAAAATACTGCCTACGATTTATTCCTGCAAGATATATGGTAATTGCAGACGCAGCTAAGATAAAGCAATTCTTGCTATTGGTACTTTTGTTCTTCCTCACAGCTCATTATGATCAATAACTGTAAATCACAAATGCCGCTAGCGGTGTCGCGTGGATAATTACACCGTTATCGCACCCGCTCTTAGGTTTATGACCTGTGGGCCTCTTACTCCGCGCTCGCCGGTATATCCAGCTAATGGCCACGGCTCGCCTCTTCGAGAAACACGCACCTCGTCTGTCACGAGGCATTAAAAGATTTGATGAGCAATAAAAATGATAAGACTCCAATGAAATATATGTGAAGGTCCCCAACTACATACAAACGTAAGGGACCATTAAACATTCTAATTTTCGTTAAGGCTGGATTGCGTTAATATGTAGTGGGGATTCTCGAGCATTCAAAACCGTTCAATTTGAAATGTGAATATTGTAGAACGAGAATGACACCCTCCATATTTCGTTCATATTTGGGCATATTTCTAATAAACTGCCACTTATATGGGGTAGTACTACATTGTGCGATCAAAATCAAAGTCATTTTCATAAATAACAAATAAATCAATATTTTTCAATTCTTTATATCAAAGGTTTTATATGGGTTGTATCCAAAAAAATACGTTTCAATTTTTCGAAAAAAATAATGGCGGCGTTTTGTCTGACAAACGGAAACCCTCTTTTTCCACGGGCGATAGTCTGCAGGCGGCAATTATTAATCTAGAACAAAACACTAAAATTATTTTGAAAGAAGAAGGTTAAATCTAGTAAAGTACGTAGGATTTTTAAGAAATATTATTTTTTTTCAAAAATAGTGAACAATTATTCATTTTCTATTAAAACATCCGCAAATAGATCATCAAATCGTTATAATTCAATGAATCTTACGCACTTCACTAGCAAATATCATGGAGAAGCTGCAGTTAACTGTTCAAGTTGATTGGGCAAAAATGGAAGACGCCAGAGTATCGGCCTATTTGAAAAACATAGTTTTGAGAAAACGACTTTAAAGTTTAATGTTCTGAAATGTTCATTTCTTTCCTATTTAATTTTTTTCATACTTTTGTGTAATAAAGATAAAAAATGGGTTTTAATTTTGAAATGTATTAAATGAGGACCAAAAAAAAACTTAACACTTAAAAAGGGACCTATCAAAGCTCGCTCAAAAAACTATCTTCAAATCAGCACAGCGTTCACTCGGCATCGGGATTTCATTCGGAAAATCGTATTTTTTGCTCAATTAAAAATGTTTTCTTCGCATAAACACTCTTGGACTCGATGCGTTCATTAAAATCGATTGAAGACAGAACCTCAAAGAACCCAATAGCCCAAAAAATCGAAGATACCATTTATCAAATGCCAAATAAGACACTTGCTCTCATCTGGGACCCCTCTCACCGCGATATTGGTCTAAACCAGAAGGCAGATGAGGAGGCAAACTCAGCTGGAGAACAGATTGAAGGAGTAATTTTTATTGGAGAAGCCCCCGCTACGTACATAAAATATTGTGTCAAGAAGAAATTACTATTCCAGTGGTCTGAAGATTGGTTAAAACTAAATAACCACCTAAGGAGAATTAAAGAAGAAGTAAATGAATGAAAAACGTCACACCGGCAAAACAGGAAAAATGAAGTGATGCTAACAAGACTGCGAATTGGGCACATTAAATTGACCCACACGCACTTACTACAAGGCTTACATCCACCGACATGCGACACTTGCCAGGACATCATAACCGCCGAACATATCCTCCTCCACTGTCCTGTTTTCCATAAAGAAAGGGAAGCCCACGGAATCCCTTGGAATGGATATCATTTACGATTAGTTAAGGAAGAGTTTTAGCCCATAAAAAAAAACGTTACAAGGTAGTATTACCCCTTAATAACTTGGGCAGTTATTATTTTTAGCGCGTTTTCCTTCATAGGGAGGAAACCCGCTTATGAGAGTGGTTAATATATATATATATATTATATCGCATCGTTAGGGTTTGGTTTGTGGAACGGCTTCTTTCTCCAGCGGTGTCGCTGAGAGAGCTCTGTCGCAATTTTTCGTCGGGTTCATCTCCGACTTCGTGAGATGGTGGCTGTCAAGGGAACGGTGGTTGCATTCCCTTGACAACCACCAAGTCTATATTGTTTCAGTACTTTATTCCCTACAGGAAGAGAGTAAATTTAAATTTCTTATTTTTTATGTGGATCATGTTTTTTATAAACAAGTAGTGATGACAGTAAAACCGTTTATGGCAAATAAAATCCGATCAAACGTAAAGTAGATGAAATTTCTTTAGAGAAACCAACGTTTGTAATATTACTGTGTTTATTTTAAGTGTGTACCAGGTTGGCTCCTATTGCTACTCATATTTATCGTTTTTTACTATTCATTTATTTTATATATATTGTAATTAGTACGTGCTCGGTACATTTTCGTGTATAGCTAATTCAACCAAAGCTTTGGCAATAAAAACACATTTTTATTTCAAAACGTTATTCTAACATGATCGAAAAAAATGAAAACATAAAAACAAAACCTTACAATTATCTATGAATATTACAAACTACCATCTCGAATAACGCAATCGTGAAATTGGGTCTAAAACACAACCCGATGATTAAGAAAATGGGTGCTATTCTCGATGATCCATTGCGTTCATCGGATGAAAACATAATGAGAGGCATAAATAATGTGGATAGCCCTGAGGCCAGCACAAGTTTGCAGGGGTAGAGGTTTGTGGATAGCCCTCAGGCCAGCACAAGTTGCTAAGGGTAGAGCCTTGATGGATGCTTTGGTTCCTTCAAGAAGTAACACATGTTTTAAATATACTCTCTACTGATGGTGATTTTGTCCCTTATAGCGTAAACTCTACGAGGGACAGTTTATTTCAAGTAATTCAAGGACTGCCATCATAGTTGAAATTAACCGCAATTAAGAATAATACTATGGAATAGATACAGTACGGGAACAGCTGTTGTGGTATCCTTGTACCGTTGCAACGGTACAACGATACCACAACAGCACACACGATACTACAACAGCACCAACGCGTTGGTGCTCTTGTAGCAACGCATTCTGCCTAGGCGAGCATGCTCTCTTTAAAACTAAAAATTCCAATCCCTCTAAAAGTATTTCTTAGCGAGTGTTTACATCCCAAAGGGAGTCTCCATGCAAAATTTCAAATTTTTCTGTCGACTGGGTTTCGCCTGACCGATGGTAGTCAGCGAGTGAGTGAGTGGCATTTGACAAATACATAGTAGATTTCAATTAACTTTACTTTGATATTTAGTTTTAATATTCTTAAATGGATATTGTATTTTAAACAACTTAATTTGTTTTGTTTTTCCTCTATTATATTAACATTAATTTCAGTAAATTTCAATAGGCAACAATGACTCGTGTGGTTGAATTGCCTTGAAAAAAAATCGGAAGTGAAGCAGAGTCGGTGTGAGTAATCCCCGGACTGTGTTTTCTCGGAACGTTCTCAAAACGCAAAAAGTTGACCTAGCGATCTTGGTACGAAACAACAGAAATGGTAGCGATCTTAGTACGAAACAACAGAAAACAAACTGAGGGAAATTAAAAGCACAGTTTGTGAATGGCCTTCGAGCCAGAGAGGCACAAGAAGGGAAGAAATTATTCTTTGTCGGCTAAGAATAGGACACTCTCGACTTACTCACACCTTATGACGAAACAAGACACACTTATCTGCCAATATTGCAACATAAACCTGACTATAAAACACTTAATAACGGAATCCAGACTAAGACAAAACTTTGACATGCCTGATAACTTGACTGACTTACTCAGGGACGAGAGCCAATGTATAGAAAACACATTAGACTTTTTGAAGCAAACCAGACTATATGACAAACTCTAAATGAAATTAAACCCTCAATATAATCCCCTAAATAACTTATACTTATAATAGACTGATTTTAAAACTAATATGTACCTATATATGTTGTTTTTTTAATACACCATTGTAAATAAGTTAAGAAGTTTGTTAATTAAAAGTATGCAGTTTACTTTAACATTGTAAATACTTAAATTGTTAACTTAATTATATATATGAAATATTACCTTGCGTTAACATTGTAAATAGGTAATTTGTTAAGTTAATTATAAAATATGAATTATAACCTTGCGTTAAAACTATATGACAGTTAAAGCTCTATACTGTGTATGTAAAAGTATATTTACAGTCTATTTCTGAAAAACCATTTAAGATGATCTACTAGCGATCAATGTAAATAATATCCATATGAAAAGCTCTTGTCGTCAAAGCAGCGAAGTGTCTCAAAAAATAAATAATAAATAAAAAGTTGACCTAGTTCCTGGGATTTGGGAGTTTCTTTTAGAGAGAAGGTTATAAGTAGCGCAATCCTGCTTAGATTTCATGGAGCGTATTAACTCACCATAACGACGAGGATTTATAGCAAGTAGCAATATAATGGCATGGAAATTGGAGTAGGACGAGGAGGTGGTTATCAGGAAACAGAAGCGAGTGGTTAATGGCTACAAGTGGGCTATCGCAATGCAGAGTGACGGCAAGCATGTAACCACCACTAGATTCTCCACGCTCCCTTGTAAAATAATCCAGGCTTCCATTTCAAATCCCAACTACAGCCGCAGTAAAATGTTATTTCTCGTTCCTATGTTAATTATTGATAACTTCGATATATAGGAATATACTTCATCTGTGGCTGTGTTGGCTAAAAATCATTCTGAATAATGAATATATTTGATATTTCATTCTGAATAAAGAATAATTTTTCATTTAATGAATAACGTAACTTTTTATTTTTATTAATTGTCGAATAACAAGGATTTATTGAATGAAAATGTTTATTGAATAAAAGTGATTTATTGAAGTGAATAACATTTATATATTTGACTGAAATTTTTCGAACTCAAGTAATTTATTCTAATAATCTTTTCTAATAAAAATGACAACATTCATTAAAACTTTAATTACTTTGAATAAAAATTATTTATTTCAGTGATATTGTTCACTGATATTTTATCATGTGTGTGAGTAGACAAATTAAATCAAATATATCCAGGATTTTAACTGATTAATTTGGTGACAATTTGTTACGGTTGTGGTACATGAATGTGTTCCGTTAACCACATTATTTATTTATTATTATTATTTATTAAAGGAATAAAAATAATGAATAAAGACTGAAAAATAATTAAAATTATTCGTTAAAAAATCAGTCAATGAATAACTGAATAAGTTCGTATTCAATACATTTTTTTGGAATAATGAGCCAACCCTGTTATTCATAGAATAAAAAAAATCAGTCGATGAATAACTTAATTAATAAATTCTGATTGAATAAAAATGTATTTGAATGATTATTAAATAAAAAATGTATTGAATAATGCCCTACTCTGATCTGTGGTACTTTTAGGAACTCCATCTTCCTAGAAGAATATTTCCTAATTTTTTTTTTTTTTTTAAATCATTGACTGAAATAACTAGTAATGAGTAAAGTAATTGACTTATGTTTTTCACGTAAAATGTGAGAAATACGAGTAAACTCACGTTTTTGAAGCCAAGGGAACTCTCACCTTTTTTTAAGAATACACAACGTTTTTATACATATTTATGAATGAAAGAGTCATGTTCAACTGATGGCTGAAAATGTTTTGTAGCAGCTTTCTTATTATTCCAAGGAAAATCTTTCTTTTTTTTTTTTTGTCACACAATTTATTTTCTTTGAGAGGAGATCGTTGACCGTAGATGATGCAAGGTAGGGATTGTCGGGGTTCGGTCACTGCTATTTAATAAAACTACATTTTATCATAAAAATGGTTTTATTGTGCCGACGTTTCGGCTTGAACTTCAAGCCTTCATCAGGGCTGTAAAAAACAAGTAGGACGGATGTAGTACTGAAATATACACATATATATATATATATATATATATATATATATATATACATATGCCTACAAACATAAATACACATACATATATACATACATACATATGTGGAAAAAGACAAAAACATAAAATACTAGAACATAATATATAGAAGTGAACATAATATATAGTGTTTGGATTATTAGGAAAACAGATATAAGAATAACAGATTACATATTAGATTAGATATAAGAATAACAATATGGGCTTACCGATGGGAAGATAGAGAACTATTCCTCACAAATGCGGGATCATTTCTGACAGTTAATACATGGGTAACTGCCTCGCTCCTGACCTTTCCAATATTACCCTTAATGACCTCCTTGACCAAATCCTCCCCATGTTCCCCGACGATATTATTTTCCTTAAAAAATATGTTGACGACCTCTTCCTCATAATTAATCCTGATAAGATTCCAGAAATTCTAACAGCCTTTAACTCCTACCACCCCCGGTTAATATTCACCATCGAGACCGAAACTAACAACTCCCTCCCTTTCCTTGACATACTCCTTATTAGAAATACAGACGGCTCTATATCCACTGATTGGTATACCAGACCCACTTACTCGGGACGACTTCTCCATTACCTTTCCTCACACCCCAAACACCAAATCCTCAATACTGCCAGCAACCTAATAAATCGAGCCCTCTCCCTATCCGACACCAAATTTCACCCTGCCAACAAATCCCGACTACTCGATATTCTTACTACCAATGGATTTCCTACGAACATTATCACCCGTCTCATAAATTCTTTTAATAACCCTAAACCCATCCCCACTACCCAAGATAATATTGTCCCTCAATTCAGAGGCCTCCCATATATCCCAAACCTCACAGAAAAAATCCAAAAATCCCTACGCGATACTTTCCCCACTCTAAAACTAGGACTATCGACACAGAACAAACTGAAAAACTTACATACGACTCTTAAAGACCCTATCCCACAAAAAGACAGGACCAATGTAGTCTACAGAATCCCCTGCATCACACCCAACTGCAATAGTGCGTACATTGGACAGACTAAAAACCCAGTAAGAAAACGTATCAACAACCACAAAAATGATGTACGGAATAAAGACATAAAGACAGCTTTAACTAGACATGCCATCACAGACGGACATGACTTTGGTTTTGACCAATACTCCATCCTTTCCACTGAATCCAACGAAGAAAAACGCCTCCTTTCCGAATCAATTTTTATCCACCTAGAAAATAATCCAGTTAATGACAAAATTGACAAAGAAGTCATCTCCTCTACCTACTCCAACATCTTCCATTTATTAAAAACTCCATCCTACTCCCCTATACCGCCTGCAATATAGCCCTTTATACCTGCCTCCCTTTCCATTAACACAGCATTTTATGACTTTATGACCCCTTACTGTACTTTGCCGCTCTTTCTTTCATCTTCTATGTTCTCTGTCCATTGGGTGGTCCAGAACCCCCCTCCCCCTCACCAACTCCTTTCTTCCTATATTTCCCTGTATTAACTGTCAGAAATGATCCCGCATTTGTGAGGAATAGTTCTCTATCTTCCCATCGGTAAGCCCATATTGTTATTCTTATATCTAATCTAATATGTAATCTGTTATTCTTATATCTGTTTTCCTAATAATCCAAACACTATATATTATTGAGAAGATATGGTCGACCGTTCAGAAGTAGGAAGCGTAGATCGTCGGGGTTTCGGTCAGTGTTCTTATTCAATAAAACACATTTTATATGCTAAAATGTATATTTATTGCCGCCAACGTTTCGGCTTGCTATACAAGCCATCTTCAGGGCTGTAAAAACATATATGGTGTAACAATCGTTACATGGTGTAACATCGTTATGTTAATGTTTCTAGCCTTTTTTTATTGTTTTTGTTATTGTTTCTGTCCTTACGATTGTTACACCATATATGTTTTTACAGCCCTGAAGATGGCTTGTATAGCAAGCCGAAACGTTGGCGGCAATAAATATACATTTTAGCATATAAAATGTGTTTTATTGAATAAGAACACTGACCGAAACCCCGACGATCTACGCTTCCCACTATATATTATGTTCACTTCTATATATTATGTTCTAGTATTTTATGTTTTTGTCTTTTTCCACATATGTATGTATGTATATATGTATGTGTATTTATGTTTGTAGGCATATGTATATATATATATATATATATATATATATATATATATATATATGTGTGTATATTTCAGTACTACATCCGTCCTACTTGTTTTTTACAGCCCTGATGAAGGCTTGAAGTTCAAGCCGAAACGTCGGCACAATAAAACCATTTTTATGATAAAATGTAGTTTTATTAAGTAGCAGTGACCGAACCCCGACAATCCCTACCTTACAATTTATTTTCCTTACGTATAAGCCATCAGTTATGTGATTTATTTTATTTTATTAATTTTGTCCAGTAATATAATGAATTTTTTCTTTTTTTACCGCGTTTCCTCCCCGCCCCCTTAGGAAGAACCCCCTCTTATTAGGTTGACGAAATCTGGAAGAGCGGACTATTTAGTATTCATACGTTTTCTGTTTTTTTTTCTTAGCCAGTGCATTTTTTTAGAAAAGTAGAAATATATATTAGTTTAGTTTTAGGTACTCTAAAATGTCGTATTGAGTTTACACGTTTATCTAAACAAAGTTATATACATTTTGTTTACATTTAAAGCATAGGAAGTATTACTAGAAAAATATTCGGCGTTTTCGCCAATAACAGTTGAATAATCTTGGTAAGCGGAAAGTGACCATACAAGCCTGCAAAGAAGATATATCCAAATATTTCGGAAGTTTTGGTTTCCAAATCATATCGGGGGTAAGCATTATATCTATACATGAAAAAATTACGCAGTTACTGCGTATCGGACTAATCAAATATTTTCCGTAATTTGATGTTTCTTCTTGGTATGTACGTACACTTAATGATATACAAAATCAATAGTTTAGTGTTTAGTCATTTGGGCTCCTTTTGACGTACGCCATAAATTATGAAACAACTGAAATTTCAAATAAGATGAGCATTCGAAAATCTGCCACTTCTAAATGCTGACAACTGGAAGTTATGACAATTCATTTCACAACCATACGCAAAGGAACTAATTGATTGATCAGAAACTCGGCAGACGATAATCTAATCAAAGCTACCCGCATCTTGCTTCAACAGCTTTGCAGGTGGTGTAAGATACCCACAGGAAGGCGCAGCTCCTCCCACCTATCTTGTGTTCATGTAAATTCCCTCAACCTCAAGTTCGGTTGTACTTGTCAAAACGGCCTGGAGTTAAAGCCGATCATGTGGAGGTTATGGGGGAGCCACGGGGCAATAAACTACCGATACGCTTTTTATGATCAGTAAAGGAAATATAAAACGGGAAGGCTGTCGGCCGTAATATTCTCAGGTCTAATTAAGTATTTCTCTTTATTACGCACGTAGCATTTAACGAAAGCTTTAAATGTGTTTGTCAGTGTATTCAGATGACCATTTTGTTTTAAAACGAGCTCTCTGAATGTGTTGTCATGGTCACAAATAACTGCCTACGCCACATTCTTGTTCATCCATTAAAGAAAACAATCAACAACCCCCTATCCGAATGTCCGGCGTCAGCTAAGGCGATTTTCATTAATATCCTCTTTTTGAAAACGTGGAAGAGACGTGGAGATATAAAAGTACAAAAGAAATTGTGAAAAGATACAGAATTCACGAAGATCCTATATTCGTATATTCAGTCGTAAAAAAAGATGGTCCATGGTTTTGTTGGCCAATGGGAACCCAATTTCCGCTGTATCATGCTGTGCGTTAGTAGGGGGCGGAGGGAGGGTAATCTGATATATAAAAATGGCGGTAATAAACAAAACGGGTAATAAACAAATGGCGTCCATCTTAGTGTGACTTCAATTCTATTGGCGTTTGTTTCTTTATTCTCAGTTTTCTCTCAACAGAGTAAATTAAATAAGTTTACAGTGCATTGTGGATGAGCACAGGCCATTACAATGGTGACTTGTTCAGCCTCTGGCAGTAATAACGTATATGTTCCACAAGTATTTTTTTCCAAAGATTACACCTACATTTTTTTAACTATAATTTCCTTCCAATTTCTGTACTTAGTTTTCTGGTTCTATCTAATAACTACTCCTACGACGACTACTCGGCCGTACTTCAAAGCTTACTATTTACAAAACTACAATCAGACCTATCTGGACTTACGCACTTGAATTAAGGGGAACAGCAATACTCAAAGATACAACAATCCAAAGTCCTTCGTAGAATAGTCAATGCTTTTATGTCTCCAACGAAACCCGACATAACGACCTTAATATTCCCTTCGTAAACGATCTCGCCAAATCCCGATTCCTAACCTTTCATTCCAAATTGTCATCCCAGCCAAGTCCTAGAGGCCAATCCCTTTCCACTCGGACCCATCCTAAAGACCTTCCCAGGAGGCTTAAGAGACTTCGGCCCCGTGACCAGCTTTACCCCCCACAGGTTAAAAACAGTAAAAATAAAAACGCTAAAATATATAAGGAAGTGTCAATAATGTTAGGCTCCTTCCATCTACTGTTCATTGATATGTATACTTAAGCCAGCACAATTAATTATTGTACTTATAAAATGTACAGACTTTAAATAAACATGAATTAAAAAATCTAAACTAATCTCATTTTCATGCATAAGTAATCAAACAAACGGTCTGAGCCTATGAGAGCCAGTGCATACTCCAACCTGTCTTTTTAACTGGCACTTATTTCAGGGTTCTCCCAGTATTCAGCCACAAAGTTCCACATAATGGTTGATCATACATCTAAGTATGAGGTTCAGGCTTAGCCAGATTATGACACTAGGGAAAGGAACGGTACCGCGCTAAGATGACGCAGTTCCTGCGAGTCGGACTTTCAATCCTTTTTATTTTACATGGCAAACCTATGAATATAAGGAAAAAGAAAATGATAGAGTGAATATGCATAAATACATATACGGAGCTCGCGTTTTTATAGCTAGGGGGGTATCTGATTTTAGTTAATCCGTCTCGTGGTTTGATATCCGCACTCTGTTTTTTTTTGTATCAAAGCAATAACCCCTATAATAAATTCATTCATTTGAATAGTTCGAAAATTTTGGGAGTCACGAAAAAGAAATCGTATATATTTATCATGAAGTGATGCAAGTAGAACCCTTTATTAGTATGGATTATGGATGTTTTCTTCCTAATTACAAGGCGAAACGATTGTCTTGCAAAATCACTGTGTTTGGCAATGATTGGCATAGATTTATTTCCCTCTAACACTACCATTCCGATTTGTTTAGCCATGATTTATCAAGGTTTTACAATACTCAAAACACCAAAATTCAGGTATACTTTTTATGCCTTACTTGAGTGCTAGAAAATTATTATTCTTTTCTTTGCGTATGGATTTACCATATTTGTTTAGTACTACGAAAACACATCACTTTCCACAGTTTAGGGATTCGATTCTTTTTTCGAGTTTTATCAAGCAATATACTTTTCATTATCTTGACTTATTTGCACCATCCGCTTATATATTTCATGTGTGTGTGTATGTGTTCGTGTCTGTATGGAGATATGATATTGGAAACGTAAATACTAAACAATCAGTACTGGCTGTAAACGTTTTTACGCTGCCCAAGGATATGTGTTCAATTCTAATTGTCCATTTATGCTGTCCTTAGTTAGACAGCGTTGACAGTGAATGAATATTTTCTTGAAGTTGGTTAGTCATTCATCAAGATTATTTTCTTATTATCTCACACTCAAAACAGATGGATGTTAGGTTTTTAGATTGGGCTCTCAGAATGTCTTTTCCAATATGCTGAAGACGATCATTCGTTTTTAGGAGTGATATTAGCCAATCTTGATCATAAAATTTTACATATCTTCTGAGGATAACCCTCTGGATTATGTAGGGTATATGCTATGCTGTCCTGTCTCCAGGCAGAGGAGGAATCTGCCCCAGGCTGGACTGTTAGTTGCTCCGCAAGCAAACCAATAAATCAGAGATTTGCTCAGAGCCGATGGATGCCGGACTCAGCGCGTATCCTTCAACTCGCTACAGAACTTGCTGACAGGATCCCATTGAGTTATGGACGAGCCTTGACGTATTAATCAAGTAGCTGTTTAAGAGTCAACGAAAGAAACATTCTTTTCTCAAAGTAGCGATAAATTTCCCCCAACGATAGTATGGTTGTTTCTCCATTACAGCTACACATGTCCTGAAAAAAAAAAAAAAAAAAAAAAAAAAAAACGCTGCTTGTTCACTTATTCCAGGGCACGTATCCTGTCATTTGTAGAAGAAATGTGGTCTTGACTGATACCATTTGTTATTAAATATTTTTCGCTTTAACACGACAGTCACAAATCTCCTAAGCAGTTATAAATTCTCACAGCTATTTATTTATTATCCATACTTCTTGAGCAACGCCCTTGTATAGCAGCTAGTGCCTGGAGTAGACATTATTATTTTTATATTAAATTAATTGATATAAAATACTGTATTTACAGGTATTATTATTAAAGAACTAATAAGAAAAAAATATGTATAAAACAATCATTTGACCCTCATGGATTAGCGGAAATTTTTTCCCTGTTCCAAATTTAAACACTAATTTCTTCTGTAAATAAAAATAAAATTCCACATAAATAACATACAGTAGACTCCAGAATTTTCATATTAGTAATTCTATTCCATTCAGAAGAGATCATTAATCTTGGAGATTAGACAGTGTGAAATTAGTCGGAGTAAGTTGGTGTCTTATAATTTTTTTTTTTTTATATTTTCTTACTTATAGGCTTTATTTGATTTAAGGTTTTCTTTTTTTTGGGGGGGGGGCATTAAATGAAGAAAAATATTTAATTAGTCGAGGAGCTAGTTTAAGGAATTATTTACAAGACTTTATTTACATTTTTTTACTTAATATATTTTGTAAGCAATTATGAATTTTGTGTTTCTCTTTATTATAAGGGTGAACCCTTGTTATAAATACTTTTAAATCAATAAATATATCCCATCATATATATATATATATATATATATATATATATATATATATATATATATATATATATATTCAATTCCATGATTTGTGACCTTTATTTATGTACATTTATTTATTTTCATAAATATGGCAAAGGTCCAAATAATAGTACTCCAGATTCTTGCACTATTTTATTTTTGATACGCCCTACATGTTTCGTGGCCTTATGCCACCTCCTCAGGGGCCATTAAATCCCTATGTGTGGTCAGCTCGCCACCCATACTATACTACTAGTCATAGTATGGGTGGCGAGCTGACCACACATAGGGATTTAATCGCCCCTGAGGAGGTGGCATAAGGCCACGAAACATGTAGGGCGTATCAAAAATAAAATAGTGCAAGAATCTGGAGTACTATTATTTGGACCTTTGCCATATTTATGAAAATAAATAAATGTATATATATATATATAT
Organism: Gonocerus acuteangulatus; assembly: GCA_946811695.1. Taxonomy (NCBI): domain Eukaryota; kingdom Metazoa; phylum Arthropoda; class Insecta; order Hemiptera; family Coreidae; genus Gonocerus; species Gonocerus acuteangulatus. The sequence goes on from OX328132.1 coordinate 103,642,702, forward strand.
ATATATATATATATATATATATATATATCCATGAAGTTGAAGAGTGTAGTGCGAAACTACACAAAAAATGTAGTTCAACACCGCCAACCACTCATTTCTAACTCACTCCATTCCAGACATACGCTGTTCGAAAGGTTCTTTAGAAAATTCCGTGTTTTTGGTAGTAAAACTCCAATTTAATCTGCTTGTTCTCACTTCTTTCGACAGTTCATTACATTTTTGAAATCAACATTAAATTTTCCTTAAGGCTAATGTACACTATGTGTTGACAATTGTCTTATTCAAACCGTAATATCAATTCAAAAAGTATAAATTAATAAAAGCTTCTAGTTAGTGACATATTTCGAAAATCACCAATCTTCCATAAAAAATCCTGCATCTCCGAATCTCACAAAAGGTGTAACGTGTAATCAGCTTTCTAACGGTATACTCAGAACTTAGATTATCTCTCAATTTCATACTGTAATTGGAATTATAGAGTAAAAAAAAAACATCAAATAAATAAAAGTAATATTATGTTTATTTTCGTGATATTATCAGAAATAAATCAAAATTATTCTTGATGAAATTGATATTTAATTATTGTAGTAAGTCTCACATAAAAGTTGAATAAAAAAAAAAAAAAAAAATTAAACGTTCTTACAACGTCACACCGGTGATGTAGCCCTTTAAATCTCATCATGGCTAGCTCTCATTTCCACAAATGATTCGCAAATCCTTGTAATCAGGTAGCTTATGTCCTACATCGATACTTTGTACACTTGCAACTTGTCTTCCAATAAATGGCCATTATTTATCGTTTAACCAGTGGTGCATGTATTTTTCAAACTACTATATATATATATATATATATATATATATATATATATATATATATATACACACACACACTCACACAAAAACCTGTTAGGGGAACCTGTTAAGAGTATAACAATAGGGAGAAGGTATCCCCTCTCTATTCGACCATCTCTGACCTCCCGGCCAGTTTTTCTGCCTCCGCTGGTCACGACTTACGATTTATATTAATCTCTGTGTGTTTTATTTTTACCATTCATATTCCCGATGTGCCGGGTGGGGTCCTGTATTGCTGGTTCTGTGTGGGCTCACAGCTATATGAACCTCCTTGAACTGATACCAACAACCGAGCATCGCAGTTGTTATTTTATTATTCCACTGGAGTGAACAGGAGATATTTATATAACTACTGGCTGTTACCCAGTGTGCCATGCTATACCTACTTTCTGTCTATGACTCTCCTCGTATCAAGATCTACTTGATACCTAGTTGTCTATACCCAGTTACGAAAATCGGTCAAACGATGTGAATTTGTTTTAGTTCATAATGCCAGCACAACAGCACTTCATCTAACAGCCGACAGAGGCCAGTAGTAGTCGATTCAAAATGGCCGTCACAATCTGAATGGTTCAGTGTAGCCAATTTTTCTTGAACAAAACTTTTGACCTTTTGACCTAATTTTGAAATTTGACCTAGCCTAGGAGATTTCTCGTATCAAGGCCTACCTGTGAGCCAAGTTTGGTCAAAATCGGTCCAACGGTGTAGATTTGTATAAGGAACAAACAAACAGAAAAACAGACAGACACGTGATTTTTATATATATATATATATAGATGTATCTGTGAGCTAGATTAAATCTCTCACAGCTCTAATTTGAATGGTCAAGTTCGTTAACCTACGTCCAATATGGTTTTGGACTGAAATTCACGCGAAAAAAAAGTTTCCGAGCTAACATGCTTCAAGGTACAAGTGTCATAGATTCTTTAACATAGAAAAACAAATGAAACCATTTTAAAGCCATATCTATAACAGTTTACGGTAAAAGTTGGTACAACTACTTTTCCTTACTATTTTCAGTTTTGTTATTCAGGAACGATCGATTCAGTTGAAACTAGGTCCAGACACTTGACATTCGTGTTATCTAAATTTGGGTCGCCATTGGAGTTAACGAAGAATTAGAAAACAAAATTTATTAAGAACATGAAAAGTTTTTGGGTCATGGTATATTTTCTAAAATATCAGGAAAACTAAGGAAATCGTGGTAAGTAGATGGTGACCATTTGATGGCTTACTAAATTCTCTATAAAAAAAGATTCCGAAAGTTCGATGTTAATCGGAGAAATAATTGCTTAAAACTTCTAAATTGCTGGAGCGAGATTCGAATTACGGAAGTTATTGAAGAAATCCATCAAACTAACCTTTTTTAAATTTGTGAGACCTTAATCTACACACATTCTGAGTGGGATAATTCCGTTGGAGAATACTCTTCAATAATATAAATTTCTGTAAGCTCTGGAGGGAGGGCAGACGATGGAGCTAGTCCTGTACCAGCTCTGCCCGCGGCTGTATTTTTACATGTGATTAAAAAGATGAAAAACCATCAGACGGCATTTAGAAACCATTAAATATTATTTCTTAAAAGTTCAATTATTACAAATGTTATCTTGAAAAATACGAAAGTAATTTGACATAAAGGACTGGTTTTTATTGTATAACCCAATTACCCATCAGCTTGACAAATGCTGCATTAAAACGTAACATTATTCATAATCTCCGACGGGTATAAATGGTTTGCCATTCAACTTAATAATTTTTGACGGAACATCCTTCCAGTATTTCTTTATTTTTTATTGTTTTAATATTTTAATTTGAATTATTCATTTTTACGGCTCTGTATTTCTTGAGTTGATTCATCATTAATTTAGATCAGTGACCTTGGTGGTTTTTTGGGTAGTTTTATATATATATATATATTTGATGTTTATTTTTCGTCGCTGGGATGGTATTTTTAGATGGAACGGCAGTTTTCTCCAGCGGTGGTACTCCTCCTCACTTCTTCCTGGAATATTTCGATTGGTTCATCTCCATCTTCTTCAGCCAGGTTATTAATGTTTCATCCTGGGCGCCTTTTTTCCTCTCTAGCCCCAGTATCGGCGGACCAATGGTGTTGAAGCTCCCTGGTGTTAGTTGGGATTCTGTCCGTTAGTAGCGCTGAAATATATTTCATTTTAGCGCGGTTCCTCCCTCCCCCATAGGGAGGAACCCCGCTTATAGGGTTGATACAATGAAACAAACTGGAAGTGCCGACTAGAAAATTTCGCGTTTCAGAACCCCTAGAGACCGAAAATAACGGTGGTTCAAATTTGTATATATATATATATATGTATATATTTATATATATATATATATATATATATATATATATATATATATATATATATTTGTCTGTTCGCTCTCTAGCTAGAAGACGAATGGTCCGGTTTTGATGAAATTTGGTACAAAAATCCTTCGTCCAATTTGAAAGGTCAAGTTCGTTAACCAGCAAAATCCGCCTACTGGAAGATGGCGTTTGGGGCGAAATTTGCGCAAAAAAAATCGTAACGCTTACGTTTTTGAGTTTATAAGCTTCTAAGTACTCGTTTTATATGATTCCTGGGCTAGGAAAACGAATGAAACCATTTTCAAGGCGATAGCTTTAACCGTTTTCGAGATAATTGGAATAATATTTTTTGAATACCGTTTTTGGTTTGGGTACTTAGAATCATGGGATTCAGTTGAAACATTTTCTGCATGTTCTACTTTCATCAAAACTAATATGTTGAAATTTTGGTTACGTTTGGAGTTAAGGAAGGGTTAGAATAAAATATTTTATTAACAGACTTAAAAAGTTTTGGTAACTTTGTATATTTTCCTTAATATCTCGAAAAAGGTTGAGAATCTTGGTAAACGAAAGGATACCATTAGAAAGCTTACTAAATGCTCTACAAAAAGTCCGACTCGCAGGAACTGCAGCATCTTAGCGCGGTTCCGTTCATGTCCCTAGTGCCATTTGATAAGCTTAGAAAAGAAATAAACTTATTTTTTTTTATATATCTCGTGAAAATTGTCAAAATCCTCTCGAACATCTCGAATAAAAGTGATATTAAGGCGTCAGGGACACCGACAGTAGCTAACTTTTACACAGAAGCGGAAATTACAGAATCTGGCTCTCATTCTAAAGCAAAGCTCTATAAATCAATACAAAATATGCCTAATAAAGCCTTTCTAGAGGATACAGAAGCATGGGCGTATATGAGGGGGGGGGGCTGAGGGGGCTGCAGCCCCTCCCGAAATTTTGAATTGATGATAAAAACTTCTCGTAAAACCCTTAAAAATAAATTAAATAAGATCACTTAGTTCATAAAACATATTTTATTTTACGTGCAATAGCGTTTTAGTTGCCTAAAACTATTCCAAGCTCTAAATATTTAGTATTCCATACCCTGGAAATGGTCTCAGCCCCCCCCCCGAAATTGTTTTTATATACGCCCATGTACAGAAGGATCAAGAAGAAGTACACAAGATTGAGTAGAATACCCTGCCTAATATAGCCTATATAGAATAATATGCCGAATAAAACGTATCTAGTAAATACACAAGGACAAATAAAAGTCTTGACGAATAACAAGTCAAAAAAAAAACTTTATTTAACAAAATAAAACAAAGTTTAGTTGCTCAACTACAATAGAATAATATACCTAATTAAGTCTACGGAGTAGTCACAAATGGACCAAAAACAAGTCTTGTGGAATATTGATTTTTTTCTAATTAAATACTTTTTATCAATATTTAGTATATAACCTTTGTTGAAAATTATTGATTGCTAATTGATGAATCGGTTTACAACTAAGTAGTCTTTATGAATATTTAGTATATAACCTATTTTTGGATCTGTGTTTTTGGGGTGCTCTCCGCCTAGGCTTTGTATTTGTGTCGGCAGATACCTGGGGTATATTTACAGCTCTTGAGGATTAACTCTTAGCAGGTAAATTTCCTGCGGCCCCATTGTGTTCTACGGGCATTGAACCGCCATATACGCTCATAGTATCTAACCGTTGTGAAGTTTATTTTTTGGATTTAGGACTTAATATACATATGTAGACTAAATCATAGCAAGAAGTAATCCTCCGTCGTCGGTTCTTAACTATGTAGACTCGCTAATGTTATCCAATCTTAGATACATCGTAATTAAAATCCACAGCAAAAACACGACATTTCATCAGAATCCCCTGCTGAATAAAACTTATATAGAATAATATGCAAAATAAAGCCTATCTAGTGGATAAAAATAGAGGAAAAAAGCCGTTCGTGGTGGTAGAAAATCTTAAAAGTATTTCGCTCAGAAATCTCCGAAATATTGTCACTAATTTTACGTATCCTGTTTTATAGCCAAATAGATTTATATTCTATAATCAATAAGAAAAACCTACTAACAATAAAATACTATGGGTAACAGATGAAAATAGGGAATACCAAGAATAATTCTAAAGAACGAAATCAACACCAGTACTGTAATCTAGATATTCATACGGCATCATCGAATTCTAACAAACAAAATATTGATTCTAATTATACGTATCCTGTTTTATTGACAAATACATTTGACTACTATAAGCAATTAAAAACACTAGGGAATATGCCAAAGAACTCGGAATAGGAGCCTCGACAGTTTCAAGACATTTGAAGGAAATCGACAAATCCAAAGCTGACATTACTTCGCTTATTCAAAACTTTCTTTAGAACCTTTCTTGTAGACCATTTAGTAAGCTTTCGAATGGTAACCTTTCGCTTCCCAAGATTTTCAACCGTTTTCGAGATATTAAGAAATTATACGAAGTTCCCAAAACTTTTCATTATTTCTGACAACAGAAAATTGGTCTCATTTTACCTATCCTGTTTTACAAACACATACATTTTCCTTACAAATACAACATAAGAAATTAAAGAAATAAAAAGCAATAAAAAACCAAGGGAAAGAGACAAAAATTACAAAAAGAACGACAAAAACCCGTTCATAAGAACAAAACAGACGTATTTGAAGTTTTAAGCATTTATTTCTCCGATTGACATAACCTAATCAAAAATAGTTTTAGAATCATTTTTGTAGAGAATTTAGTAAGCTTTCAAATAGTTTCAATCCACTTACCACGATTTCCCAACCGTGTTCGAGATATTAATGAAAGTATACGAAGTTTCCAAAACTTTTCATATCTGTTCATAAAATATTTTATTCTAACCCTTCCTTAACTCCAAACGTAACATAACTTTCAACATATTAGTTTTAATGAAAGTAGAACATGCACATAATGTTTCAACTGAATCCCGTTATTCTAAGTACCCAAACCAAAAACGGTATTCAAAAACTATTTTTCCAATTTTCTCGACAACGGTTAAAGCTATCGCCTTGAAAATGGTTTCATTCGTTTTTCTAGCCCAAGAAGCCTATAAAACGAGTACTTACAAGCTTATGAACTCAAAAACGTAAGCGTTACGATTTTTTCTGCGCGAATCTCGCCCCAAACGCCATCTTCCAGTGGGCGGATTTTGCTGGTTAACGAACTTGACCTTTCAAATTGGACGACAGATTTTTGTACCAAATTTCATCAAAATCGGACCATTCGTCTTCTATTTAGAGAGCGAACAGACAAATATATATATATATATATATATATATATAAATAAATATATACATATATATATATATACAAATTTGAACCACCGTTATTTTCGGTTTCTAGGGGTTCTGAAACGCAAAATTTTCTAGTCGGCACTTCCGGATTGTTTCATTGTATCAACCTTATAAGCGGGGTTCCTCCCTATGGGGGAGGGAGGAACCGCGCTAAAAAGGTTTTGATGAAAGTTTTGATTAGGCGATGTCAATCGGAGAAATAAGTGCTTAAAACATTAAAGTAATTGATTTTGCTTATTCGAACTGTTCTTTTTGTCTGTTTTTATTCCTTGTTATTTTTTAATTGCTTATAGTTGGATAATGTATATTACAATAAAACAGATTAGGCAAAATAAGAAAAACAATTCATTGTTAGAAATATAGCTTGCCAAGAGAAAAAGATTCGTGACGTCTTTTGAATATTTTCAATTGCCTTTATGCTGTTGGTTTTTTTATTTTATTTTTTAATTGATTTTATCTGTAGAATTATTACTATAGTAAAAGAACACAGGAATGTGTGAAAATATTTGATATTTTCCAATTCATTGAAACGTATGAAATGAAGTATCAGTAGAAGAGGATTCTAGGGTCTTGCGGACCTGACCCCAGGTATAGCCATAAAACCCTTTGAACAAAGGCCGAGGAAAATAATATCTGTTTCTATTCTAAGCTTTTCAAATGAGAATAGGGATATGAACAGGAACCGGGGTCTCCCGTGGTCTAATGGCTAGCGCCTTGGATTCATAAGCGGGAGATGGTGGGTTCGATTCCCAACCTCCGGCAGGAATTTTATCATCCCACGGCTCGCTGGTGAAATTCCTCGCTACACCCTGGATGTCGGCGCTAATGACCTAGATGTATATGTGCCGTAAAAAAAAAAAAAAAAAAAAAAAAAAAACACTGGAACCGCGCTAAGATGACGCAGTTCCTGCGAGTCGGACTTTTTTTATACAGGGTGTCCCGTAAATGTCTAGTCATATTGTGGGAGGTGATAGAGGACTTTTAGGGGAACATAAAATGTTCTATGGCGATTTTCCGAATTCTCAAACATAAGATTTACATTTTTTTTTTTTTTTTTTTTTTTTTTTTACGGCGCATCTACATCTTGGCCATTAGCGCCGGGCTATCTATAGGTTGCCACCCTTTTATAATGCCAACAGCACGTGGTCGCTCACCCATTCAGGTACTGACCACGCCCGACGTTGCTTAACTTCGGTGATCTACGGGAACCGATGTATTCAACGTGGCTAAGGCCGTTGGCCCTAGTAAATAAATAAAATACACATTAATTTTGAATTGGTTAATTACTCTAACTAATACTGGGTCCAGGAGGTGGCCATTAATGAACCCCAACCATTCATTAACCTCAAAAATTATTATTTTTACCTAGATCACGCATTTGAACACATTTTTGCAGGTATTTATAATTAGAAAACAAATGCTTTACCTTAAATTGATTTTTTGATTTTGAATAAACTGACGAAAAAAATATAATTTTCTTTTCACAGATCCATCTTTTCTTTTAAACTTTTGTTCCTAAACCGTTCACATACTTCAATAACACAGAGTTGTGTTACATAAATAGAAAGCTGGTTAAATGAGGAAGTTTTTCAGAGACCCGGAAATCTCAGGTCTTGCCCATTGAGGAGTAACGCTGGTAAGAAATATCAAGAAAATGTCAGGAAATTCAGAATAGCTTTCTTTTGGTAAGATAGACATACTTACATTTATTCATTTTTACGTTTACTATCAACTAGTCTTATAGTAAATTTACTCAGATGTCGATTGGTTTCACTTCCTTTCTAGTAGAACCACCTGGGCCGGAGATACAACGATTATTCTTCTAAAAATCACGTTTCTCTCGATGAAACAATAAAACGGGAGAAAACGTCGTTTTCTCCCTTATATGTGAGAATTCGGAAAATCGTCATAAAACATTTTTTGTTCCCTTAAAGGTCCTCTATCACCTCCCACAATATGACTAGACATTTACGGGACACCCTGTATATTAAACCTTACGGCTAGGAAATTACTGGGGAAAAAACGCATTACCATCAGCGCTGCTAACGGACAGAATCCCAACTAACACCAGGGAGCTTCAACACCATTGGTCCGCCGATATTGGGGCTAGAGAGGAGAAAAGGCGCCCAGATCAGGAAAAATCTCATTCCCTCGGCAACAACGAGGATGAAACATTAATAACCTGGCTGAAGAAGATGGAGATGAACCCATCGAAATATTCCAGGAAGAAGTGAGGAGTACCACCGCTGGAGGAAAATACCGTTCCATCTAAATATATATATATATATATATATATATATATATATATATACACATATATACATATACTTTTTTTTAACGGGAAACTGCATTATCTAGGCCATTAGTGCCGTGATTTCGGGTTTTAAACAATATTAGAAGTGTTAACTTTTTTCACTGGTACCTTAATTTCATCACTATTATTTAAAAACTGTCAAACCGATTTAAAGGAAATTTGGTGAGTTGTTTAATTATATAATCCTTAAGCTTCCGAAAAAAATGTTTATTTTTTACCTTTTTTTTAATACTTATTGCTATTTTGTAAAACCGTAAACCAATTTTAAAGTTTTTAAGTCGCCCTGAGAAGGTTTCATGTATACTTTTTAAGTTATGAGCATAAGGAGTACACAAAAAAACTTGATTTTTTATTATATTTGATATAAAAAATACGTTCCAGCAAGTTGTCTATTTACGCATTGCTCAATTATTGTTACTTTTTACGAAGATATATTCACAAATATTAAATTGTCTCCCCTTTAACAGTCAAGTATAGTTTTTACCGATGCGCCATGGACTAAAATACTGAAAATATCTATGAAAAATGGCTTTCTATCTTTTAAACGTAGTCCTTTAGACCTGATACGGTCAGTATAATAGAAAGCGACAGCCAGTAATTTTTATAGACTGCTCTTATCATCATGTTCCTGATTCTATGCATATAAATTGCTTTTGATGGCTTTCGTAATCAGCATTCATTAGCCGAGTATAGATGCTCTGAATTCTATAGATGCCGGCAAATAGTTCTGGAACTTCTGATCTAACTCTCTGAATTATGTTATCAGGTACATCTCACGAGTAGAGTGAGCATTTTCCAAGTGGCATATCTCTGTCCTGTCTGCTGTAGATACATCTGTAAGATCCACAACAGAACATTTCACAGGAAGAGGAATCATCAACAATTTTTATTTCATATTATTATTATTAAGATAGTGACCCTATTTTTCCAATATATTCATCCGTGGCAGAAGGTCAATTTTTTTTTCTTGTGCTTTGACTGCGAGAGTCATAAACACCATTCTCAACCTGTTTTTGTTAATTTTTTATTTTATTAACTGCTTATGATATAATTATTGTGCAAACTACGTGCACTGATTCTTTCTTTTGAATATGTACCAGAAGTACCGTTAAACCTAATCCCATTCCTAAGACTACATATGCGAGATTATTTACAGTTAATCATTTAATCTGATAGATGGTCAGGACTAAGTGCTGTATATAGAAAAAAAAAATTACAAAAATTGACGAATTGCCAAGATCTGTGTCCTGTTGTTTGGCTATGCGCTCTCACGGGATATTGTGCCACCTGTTGACGAATTCATCTGTAGGTTATGTTATGGACCTGGAGGCATCTAGTAGGAATTCCAGACTCTGGAGCAGTTCTATTCCATGATAGTCCAAATGTGGCTTTTAATTTAGTCCTGCAAGTTGGCTATGGAAATATAAAAAAGTCCGATTCGCAGGAACTGCGTCATCTTAGCGCGGTTCCGTCCTTATCTCTAATGTTTATGAAGGCATAGAATAGAAACAGTTATTACTTTATTTAGATCAATAGCGAAACAGCTATCCAAATGAAATCTCAAACAAACCAGTCTTGAAAGGTCTTGATTTACAATCTTACCTGTATGGGTCAGCTATACCATGAGTCGGGCAGAAAGGCCTCCGCTCAGAGGCATTTGGAAAGCCTTGGGATCTCTCTCTTTGAACGCTACATTTCTAACAATAAATTGATCTTCTTATTTTACTTAATCTGTTTTATTGTCAAATACATTATCTGACTATAAGCAATTTAAAAATAACAAGGAATAAAACAGACAAAAAGAACAGTTCGAATAAGCGAAATCAATTACTTTAAAGTTTTAAGCACTTATTTCTCCGATTGACATCGCCTAATCAAAACTTTCATCAGAACCATTTTTGTAGAGCATTTAGTGAGCTTTCTAATGGTCATCTTCCGCTTCCCAAGATTCTCAACCTTGTTCGAGATATTAAGGAAAGTATACAAAGTTACCAAAACTTTTTCTGTCTGTTAATAAAATATTTTATTCTAACCCTTCCTAAACTCCAAACGTAACAAAAATTTCATCATATTAGTTTTAATGAATGTAGAACATGCAGAAAATGTTTCAACTGAATCCCATAATTCTAAGTACCAAAATCAAAGAGAAAAAGAACAGTTCGAATAAGCGAAATCAATTACTTTAAAGTTTTATGCACTTATTTCTCCGACTGAGATCGCCTAATCAAAACTTTCTTTAGAACCATTTTTGTAGAGAATTTAGTGACCTTTCTAATGGTCATGATCCGTTTCCCAAGATTCTCAACCTTTTTCGAGATATTAAGGAAAGTGTACAAAGTTACCAAAACTTTTCATGTCTGTTCATAAAATATTTTATTCTAACCCTTCCTTAACTCCAAACGTTACATAACTTTCAACATTTTAGTTTTAATGAAGTTAGAACATGCAGATAATGTTTCAACTGAATCCCGTGATTCTAAGTACCCAAACCAAAAACGGAATTCAAAAACTCGCCTTGAAAATGGTTTCATTCGTTTTTCTAGCCCGAGAAGCCTATAAAAAGAGTACTTACAAGCTTATGAACTCAAAAACGTAAGCGTTACGATTTTTTCTGCGCGAATTTCGCCCCAAACGCCATCTTCCAGTGGGCGGATTTTGCTGGTTAAAGAACTTGACCTTTCAAATTGGACGACGGATTTTTGTACCAAATTTCATCAAAATCGGACCATCAGGGAAGCCAGAAATGAGCGAACAGACAAATATATATATATATATATATATATATATATATATATATATATATATAAATAAATATATACATATATATATATATATATATATATATATATATATACAAATTTGAACCACCGTTATTTTCGGTCTCTAGGGGTTCTGAAACGCAAAATTTTCTAGTCGGCACTTCCGGATTGTTTCATTGTATCAACCCTATAAGCGGGGTTCCTCCCTATGGGGGAGGGAGGAACCGCGCTAAAAGGCTACAGCCTCTAACTTTTAACCGATTTCAATGCGGTTCATTTTGTTTAATGAAAGCTAATACAATGTAGGGCAACTTTTTCTCATCAGATTTTTGTTTTTTCCCCTTTTTTTATTAAATATTGTGCAAATAAGTTAAATTCACGAAGTTTTACAATTGAACATAGAATAACAATTCATTCAAATGGCCAATTCCTAAGGCTGGTCTGGTCCTTAGAACAAAAGCCAAGAGAGATAGAACTCAAAATAGTTTATATAAAATTAGAACTTCCGGAAAATACCATATGAGATTCACATTCAGAAATCACTCTTACAATATAAACCCAAAGTTAATCTGCAAACATTGTAAATTGGAAGAAACTATTCTGCATATTTTTTTATACTGTCAGTTATATGAAAAATTTGGAAACACATTTTTGACGATTAGGCCAAATTTTATGGAGCAAGATTTCTTTCAATTGTTCAACTCCAAAAACCCTTCTACATACATGAACATATACAACTTTTTGTCTCGCGAACTAAAAACTAGAGAGCACTTTTTGAATAATGTAGATTAAGCAATAGAAAACATAATAAACGCACATTTTTTAATAAATTTTTTTGTTAGTATTTTTGCTATTATAATATTAAACATAAGAAAATGTAATTAGTTTCTTATATTTGTAAATTCTTATTAGATTAAGCATGGATTGAAAATATTTAATCTTAATAATATTAGACTAATCCATATTATATAAGTCCTTCCTCATGCAATGAGGATATTCCTGTAATGCATTAATAAAAATAAAATAAAATAAATAGTTTATATAAAAGTAAATAACAATGATACAATTTTAGCTTCTTATTTAATTCCTTACAATTATTATCAATACCAAATACTTTTTCAATTAATCTCATTGTCGAATTAAGATAAATTTACGTTGCTTTTTTTAGAATTTGAATGTTTAGGATTTTTTATTTATTTATTTATTTTTTGTAAATAAGCGCTGCACGAATAAGTTATTATAGAATTCTATGTACCAAATATTTGGAATGTCTAGTATCTCGGATAAAGTGAGACGGTATGGATGGGAGCCCCCCCGCGGTGCCGCAGAATAACCAGCCGCACTGCACAATGAAATGTTATATTTTATTCATTTCTAAAACTTCGTGAAGTTTACTTCTTTATACGTCATTTAATAAACAAGGGAAACAAAAATCTGTACCCATTTTTGAAACACGATATGTCGTTTGGCCCCACTGTGCACCGGAAAGGTAAAATAAATTTAAAAAAAAAAAAAAACATGTCTAAAATATCGACCATCAAATGACACGTTATCATTAGTGCACGATAGGGGTTTAAGCAACTGGATGTTATCTCATTACTGGAGATGTGATCCCACCTCTTAATATCATATATTGTCCAGGAACATCCAGATTCCTCTCTCATTTAACATGAGTCTTTACCCATGGGCTATGTGATATCAAACTAAACAATCTACAGTTATTTGCCCAACATATAAGATTACAGTGCCCATTTGCAGATAATAAATGTGCGTTCAAGAAGACCTCTCATAATTTTCCCAGTAGACATCAGCAAAGGAAGTAAGAAAAAAGCAAATGCTGTTCTGCAACGGGAGAAAATGCATCTGAAATGATTGATAACCGGCTAAAGACGGTTCCGACTCCCTTAATATGAGCCGAAATAATTTACTATCGGTTCCCAGTTCTTGAATCTATGTTTTGCAGTCTCATAATTCTCGAGGAGGTGATTCTTCATAGAGGTTCCTCGGTATACATTACACCCCTGGTGAGTATCGTAATGGTCTGATCACGATCCGAGATTTCTGGGCCCATTTGCGAAAACACTCCATGTACCAGGTGTAACCGATCTGGCGGATCCAGATAATATCTCGGACGTCGCTGTTTCCTACTGACTTTCAGTGTATTCAGTTTTATTGTTTGGTTTTCTAGATGTTATCAACTGTTCAGTAGGTGAAGAAATCAGTTAATTTGTTTAACGTCAAAATAGAGATCATTGGGAGCTAAAAAGTGTGTCATTTTAGCATATGTCTTAAATAACCCCAGCCAAGGTATTAATTGAGAATCTGAATCATTAGTAGAGCTTCAGCTAAGTGTTTCTTCGTAATATGCTTATCCTAGGTGTTTTAGAGAATTTGGCTCACTACTAGAGCTATATCTTATTTTTTCTCCGTGTTATCTTTATCCTAAGCATTTTTAGAGAATTCCACTCAGTACCAGAACTTCATCTAACAATATGCCCCCTATCTTCACAATATGCTTATCCTTGGTGTTTTAGAGAATTTGGCTCACTACTAAAGCTTCATCTTATTTTTTCTCCGAGTTATATTTATCCTAAGCACTTCTAGAGAATTCCGCTCACTATCAGAACTTCATCTATGTGGCTCACTAGAAGAACTTTATATTTTTGTTTGTCTGTAATATCCTTATCCTATGTGCTTATAGTGAACTGAACTACGTAGTAGAGCTTTATCTTAGTGTATATAATTACTTATAATCTATGGTGGGCATAATAATATTCCTGTTTATTGTCCATAAAACAAACATCCTATCCTATCCTCTTAGTGTATATACTTAATATCACTATCCTATTTGTCAATAGTGAATCGAACTAAGTAGGAGAGCTTCATCTTAGTATTTATACTTTATATCCCTGACCTATGTGTCTATAGTGAATCGAACTAGGCAGTAGAGCATCATCTCAGTCTTTATACTTAATATACCTGTCTTATGTGTCTATTGTGAATCGAACTAAGTAGTACAGCCTTATCTCAGTAATCTCCCTAGTTTGGCCATTTATTTCCGATTGACTAATATTGCTTGATGTTAATGTTTTGTTACTTAGCCGATTTTCTCAACAAGCAGAATACTGTTTTTTTTTTTTACGAAAATCCCACAACCAGGTCATGGGTACACTTTTTGTGTGTATTTTTACATGTAAAATGAAACAAATTTCAAGAATTTTTGAAAGATCTTAAAAATGGTTGAGAAATTGGAGCAAGGAGAAGGCGATGCTTCGAAATCTTATTAAATTTCCCAGTAAGAAGGTCAACATGCAAATTTTGATAAGATGATCAGTCGAAAGTTTTGGTTTCATGATATTTCATGCCCGATACGTTAATAATGCAAAGTAATTTAAAGTTTGACTAGGGACATGAAGTTTGACTGGGGTCATATCCTTCCTCATGGTTATGATATTTGAAAATAACTTAGTGTCATTGCTTTCTTTTCTTTCTTTTTTTCAAGGCAATTCAACCACTTGGGTTATCTTTGAATATTAAAATATGTTCAAATAAAACCTTTGCTTCAATAGAACACTGCTTCTTTAGCTTGTTCCAGTAAGTTTGTTGACGGCTAAGGTGTCGTTTTTCATGCAAGGCAGGCCTATTATTCGATACCGATACGCTCTAAGATATATTAAATTTTCAAAATAAGTCCTGAATCAGTGAAGAAAAATATTTTATAGAATATTCTACATATATTGGAGATTAAGTATTCTTCATTTGCAGCCTTCCTCAACAACGACGTTTCGTTGACCACCAGAAGAATGTGTCCTATATTCAAGTTTTAAATGCTTACTAATACCACTAATTATTATTTGTAAGAAATATGCTCAACTATATTATATCCAATTCAAGTAATTAATCAAAACCTTCTTTAGCCAAAAGTGCATTCGACTTTACGTTTTATATTGTATAAAAATTAGCTTACCAAACTGCTAGGACCAAATTATCACCTGAAATCAAAAGTGACTTTATAAGTATTTTAAATTATTAAATGAAAAATATTTGTATGTAGTAATAGTATAAAACCAATAATAATAAATCAATAGATTAAAGTATTTACTCATTTTATTTAATTTAAATTTTAACGTCAATTATTATTAACTAAGAATTTTAGGACGGGTTATCTATAGGTTACTACGCTTTTCTAGCCAGGATTATTTATTCTAAAGAAAAGCCACCAATTATATTATTTACAGTAATATACAGGGTGTCCCCAAAATAAACGGCAAAACTTCGGGAATCGATGCAGGATAAAAAAAAGTTCGACTCGCAGGAACTGCATCATCTTAGCGCGGTTCCGTTCATGTCCCTAGTGTCATTTGATAAGCTTAGAAAAGAAATAAAGTTATTTTTTTTATATATCTCGTGAAAATTTTCAAAATCCTCTCGAACATCTCGAATAAAAGTGATATTAAGGCGTCAGGGAGACCGACAGTAGCTAACTTATACACAGAAGCGGAAATTACACAATCCGGCTCTCTTTCTAAAGCAAAGCTCTATAAATCAATACAAAATATGCCTAATAAAGCCTTTCTAGTGGATACAGAAGCATGGGCGTATATGAGGGGGGGGGGGCCGCAATTTTCCCAGCCCCACCTGAAATTGTTTTCTATATACGCCCATGTACAGAAGGATCAAGAACAAGTACAAGAAAGAGTGAGTAGAATACCCTGCCTAATAAAGCCTATATAGAATAATATGCCGAATAAAGCCTATCTAGTAGATACAGAAGGACAAATAACAAGTCTTGACGAATAACGAGTCAATATATAGAATAATATACCTAATTAAGTCTATGGAGTAGATACAAATGGACCAAAAACAAGTCTTGATGAATCTCGTTTTTTTTTCTACTTAAATACTTTTTATCAATATTTAGTATATAACCTGTGTTGAAAACTATTGATTGCTAATTGATGAATCGGGTTACAACTAAGTAGTCTTTATGAATATTTAGTATATAACCTATGTTTGGATCTGTGTTTTTGGGGTGCTCTCCGCCTAGGCTTTGTATTTGTGTCGGCAGATACCTGGGGTATATTTAAAGCTCTTGAGGATTAACTCTTAGCAGGTAAATTTCCTGCGGACCTTATGTTTGTACGGGCAGTGAACCCACTCCCTATTCCCTCATAGTATCTAACCGTTGTGAAGTTAATTTTTTGGATTTAGGACTTAATACAGATATGTAGACTAAATCATACCAAGAAGTCAACCTCCGTCGTCGGTTCTTAACTATGTAGACTCGCTAATGTTACCCAATCTTAGACACATCGTAATTAAAATCCACAGCAAAAACACGTTTCATCAGAATCCCCTGCTAAATAAAACATATATAGAATAATATGCCAAATAAAGCCTATCTAGTGGATAAAAATAGAGGAAAAACGCCGTTCGTGGTGGTAGAAAATCTTAAAGGCATTTCGCTCAAAAATCTCCGAAATATTGTTACTAATTTTACGTATCCTGTTTTATAGCCAAATAGATTTATACTCTATAATCAATAAGAAAAAACTAATAAGAATAAAAAACTATGGGCAACAGATGAAAATAGGGAATACTTAGAACAATTCAACACCAGTACTGTAATCTAGATATTCATATGGCATCTTCGAATTCTAACAAACAAAATATTGATTCTAATTATACGTATCCTGTTTACTGACAAATAAATTTGACTGCTATAAGCAAGTACAAAAATAACGAGAAGTGAAAACAAAAACTGCGGGAAACACACAAATAGATCCGTTTACATAAACGAAACTCCATCAAACATTTCTTGTGGAGAATTCAGTAAGCTTTCGAACTGTTATATTTCACTTGCCACGATTTCCTAACCCTTTTCGAGATATTAAGGAAAATATACGAAGGGGGCCTAATAGATATTCAGACGGCACCTGAGAATCCCAAGATTCCGCAAAAATAAAATATCATTTCTAATTATACGTATCCTGTTTTATTGGCAAATACATTTGACTACTATAAGCAATTGAAAACACTAGGGAATATGCCAAAGAAGTCGGAGTAGGAGCCTCGACTGTTTCAAGACATTTGAAGGAAATCGGCAGATCCAAAACTGACATTTCATACGGTACAGCCTGCTCTATTTCTAACAATGAATTGTTTTTCTTATTTTAATTAATCTGTTTTATTGTCAAGTACATTATCCAACTATAAGCAATGAAAAAACAACAAAGAATAAAAACAAACAAAAAGAACCGTTCGAATAAACGAAATCAATTACTTCAAAGTTTAAGCACTTATTTCTCCGATTGACATAGCCTAATCAAAAATTGTTTCAGAATCTTTTTTGTAGAACATTTAGTAAGCTTCCGCATGGTAACCCTCCGTTTGCCAATATTCCTAACCGTTTTTGAGATATTAGGGAATTCTGTTTTTATCATCCCACGGCTCGCTGGTAAAATTCCTCGCACACCCTGGATGTCGGCGCTAATGACCTAGATGTAGATGCGCCGTAAAAAAAAAAAAATAAAATTAGGGAATGTATACGAAGCTCCCAAAACATTTCATGTCTGTTAATAAAATATTTTATTCTAATCCTTCCTAAACTTAGGACTCCAAACGTAACCAAAATTTTAATATATTAGTTTTGATGAAAGTAGAATATGCTGAAAATGTTTCAACTGAATCCCATAATTCTAAGTGCCAAAATCAAAGACAAAAAGAACAGTTCGAATAAGCGAAATCAATTACTTTAAAGTTTTAAGCACTTATTTCTCCGATTGACATCGCCTAATCAAAACTTTCATCAGAACCATTTTTGTAGAGCATTTAGTAAGCTTTCTAATGGTAATCTTATGTTTCGCAAGATTCTCAACCTTTTTCGAAATATTAAGGAAAGTATACAAAGTTACCAAAACTTTTTATGTCTGTTAATAAAATATTTTATTTTAACCCTTCCTAAACTCCAAACGTAACAAAAATTTCAACATATTAGTTTTAATAAAATTAGAACATCCAGAAAATGTTTCAACTGAATCCCATGATTCTAAGTACCCAAACCAAAAAGGGTATTCGAAAACTATTTTTCCAATTTGCTCGAAAACGGTTAAAGCTATCCCCTTGAAAATGGTTTCATTCATTTTCCTAGCCCGAGAAGCCCATAAAACGAGTACTTACAAGTTTATGAAGTCAAAAACGTAAGCGTTACGATTTTTTTTTCGCGAATTTCGCCCCAAACACCATCTTCCAGTGGGCGGATTCTGCTGGTTAACGAACTTGACCTTTCAAATTGGACGACGGATTTTTGTACCAAATTTCATCACAATCGGACCATTAGGGAAGCCAGAAATGAGCGAACAGACAAATATATATATATATATATATATATATATATATATATATATATATATATATATATATATGTATATATATTCCAGAGAGTGAATCAAAATTCAGTCTTCCCACAAATTTTCTCTTTATTTTGCACTAGGCCTTTCAACACAAATGTGCCATCATCAGGTGCTAACAACAAATAAAAACATGCATTAATATTTTTTGACTCCTTAATAACAATTAATATTGTTTGACTGTTGTTGGACAGTAATTAGTCTAATTAATAGTTTGAATTTATAAAGCAAATTGTGATAGTATAAATTGGAACATAATGTTATAGATTACAGTTTTTTAGTAAATAATTACAAATTCATAAACTAAGGTGTCTAATGAAGTTTAAATTAATATGAGTTTATATTCTATTATTATAGCTATAATACCATATATATGCATATATATATCCACATACATACACACACACACACACACATATATATATATACACACACACACACACATATATATATACACACACATACATATATATATATATATATATATATATATATATACACACACACATACACTCATACGTACATACATACATACACAACCACACATGGATACATATACATTTATATACATACGACTACACACACACAGACAGACACACACATACTCACATATACATACATCCATATGCGTAAAAGGAACATAATATTTTTGCTAACAATATATGTATAACTATATAATATATGTATAACTACAAAAGTGAACATATATCTACCTCCGTGCAGTGATAGTTGTTACCAGGGCTGTGTTCGGGCTATGACTGGTGAGGGTGGGACTAGTCATAAACGACGGGAGAGGTTCACTTGACAAAAAAGGGCACACTACTTCCCGTTGGATGTTCAAATTGTCCTTCTTACTGGTTTCCAATTTTATAAAAATGTTGTCTAGTATTTTTACTTTTTTGTAGTCGTGTTCTCTAGCTAATAGGGTCATCGTATGAGGGGCTTTAAGGTGGTTCTCCTTTATAAGGTGCTCATAGAAAACGGACTCCCCTTTTCGTAAATGCTCTTTGCACCGTACCCTTAGCTTCCGAGAAGTCCTTCCCACATAAGATGCGCCACACTCTCCACAGCATATTTTATAAGCCCCTGAGCGGTCTCTTAAGTTTACAGGGTCCTTTACCCTAGCAATGTAATTTTTTAGGTTTTCATTGCTTTTGAAAGCCACTCTTAAACCGGTTTTCTTTAAAATATTAGCTATTTTTTCCGACAATGCTCCAAGATACGGTATGGAGCACCACCTATCAATACTATTATTAATTAATTTGTTATCTAACTGGGCTTTGAGTTTATTTGTTTTTTCCGTGTTATAATTTTATCGACCTCCCTCGTTGTATAGCCATTTGTCACTGCTATGTGATAAATTTCTTGCAATTCCTTGTCGTAATTATTTAGCGGTAACGGGATATTTAAAAGTCTATTTATGTAGCTATGAATAGCTGACAATTTGTGTGAGTAGTGGTGGAACGACGAATTAGGAATGACTATATCTGTGGATGACGGTTTTCGATATATCCCAAATGTATGTTTATTTCCATCCCTAGTGATGGTTAGATCTAAATAGTTTAAGCAATTCTCTTTTTCAACCTCCATAGTAAACTTAATCCGTGGAATCAGACTGTTAATATATTGTAACAATTGATTTAGTTCCTCATCCGAACCTGTGAACAAAATCAATATGTCATCAACATATCTAACAAGTACAGATGGAATGGTTGGGATTCGGCTAAATAAACCTCAATATGATTTTGTTTTAAAAAAATCTATATTTCGGACGTTTCGGCTACTCATTGGTAGCCTTCGTCAGCTAAAATGACAAAAAAAGAAATTAATACAGAAACAAACAAGAAAAATTTATAATTGTGATAGGCAACAGAACTATAGATACAGTTTAACTTATAACAGAACATAACGTCTTAAAATTCTTAGAATGAAAAAGAAAATAGGTACAGTAATGGATTTTAATAGTAATTAGTAACATTAATTGATTTTACAAAGAAATAAGAGAACTATATACCAATGACAAATATAGTAGCTAATAGTAACATTAATTAATTTTACAAAGAAATAAGATACTACATACCAATGGAAATGCCGAGCGGCAGAGGAAGACCAAGGTTGGCAATTAAGTAACCATTGTGAAAGTGTCTAAGGAAAAAAGGAATCTGCAAGGGGTATATGTAACTGGAAACAGCAAGAGGTGGGGGAAACGGGCGGTAGGATCAAACAGATGTTTATGACATTTTATGACAGGAAAGGAGAAAAAGGTGTTAATGGAAGGATACCCAAGGGGCAAGGTAAAAATCTAGGTAGGTGGTCGGGCGAGTATTTGGAAAATATTAGCGTACATAGGAGAAATGCCTTGTTGGTCAGTTTTGTAATTTATATTGTTTTTGTTTAAGTTTATGTGTACACATTCCGAGATCTGTAGTCTTTTTTTGTTACGTTGTGTAGGAAGAATTTTCGTGTCGTCGAAGTTAAAAGTGTGTTTTTGTGTAATGGCGTGTTTTGCAAGTGCAGATTTATCTATTTCTTTATTAGTGATGGTTCGTATATGTTGTGTAAGACGTGAGTGAATGTCATTTATGGTTTCTCCTATGTATACACCATTACAGGAAGGGGTTTGGCAAGGGACTTGGTAAACACATCGGGTGGTATGTTCAAAAGGGATGGGATCTTTGAGTTTGGTGTAGAGGGTTTTGAGTTTGTTGGTAGTTTTCAAACCAAAGTTTAGGGAAGGGTAGGATTTTTTAATTGTCTTTGTAAGTTTATCAGTCAGTCCAGGTGTAAATGGTAGAGATCGGAACATTTGGGAACTGGGGCCCACCCTCCACCTCCATAGCCCTCTATCCTTTGATCTGTTTATAGAAAGTCTAAAACTTTGTGTTAACAGCGGTTTTTTTAAATATGATGGGAAATTCTATAAACAAATTGAAGGTCTAGCCATGGGCAACTGTCTTGCACCCGATTTATCCTCAATCCTTCTCAACGATCTTCTCAACTCCCTCGTCCCACAGTTTCCCCATGACATCTCATTCATCTGCAAATACGTAGACGATCTTTTGCTGATGATTAACCCAAACAGACTAACAGACATACTTACCTGTTTCAATTCTTTTTACCCTAGGCTTCAATTTACAGTCGAAATAGAACAGGACAGACAGCTCCCATACTTGGACATCTTACTAATTAGACAGACTGACGGTACTATTATTACTGACTGGTACACAAAACCCACATACTCGGGACGGTTACTTAATTTTCATTCATCCCATCCTTACCACCTCAAGATTAATGTAGCCAGAAATCTCCTTCGCCGAGTCCTCTCCCTATTGGCACGCAACCAATTTCCCCCCAACCTCATACAATCCCTTGTTAAAAAAGTAAAATCCCAACCTTCCAGCACTATCTCTCCCAATTCTTCCCTAACTCCCAGTTCCCAAATGTTCCGATCTCTACCATTTACACCTGGACTGACTGATAAACTTACAAAGACAATTAAAAAATCCTACCCTTCCCTAAACTTTGGTTTGAAAACTACCAACAAACTCAAAACCCTCTACACCAAACTCAAAGATCCCATCCCTTTTGAACATACCACCCGATGTGTTTACCAAGTCCCTTGCCAAACCCCTTCCTGTAATGGTGTATACATAGGAGAAACCATAAATGACATTCACTCACGTCTTACACAACATAAACGAACCATCACTAATAAAGAAATAGATAAATCTGCACTTGCAAAACACGCCATTACACAAAAACACACTTTTAACTTCGACGACACGAAAATTCTTTCTACACAACGTAACAAAAAAAGACTACAGATCTCGGAATGTGTACACATAAACTTAAACAAAAACAATATAAATTACAAAACTGACCAACAAGGCATTTCTCCTATGTACGCTAATATTTTCCAAATACTCGCCCGACCACCTACCTAGATTTTTACCTTGCCCCTTGGGTATCCTTCCATTAACACCTTTTTCTCCTTTCCTGTCATAAAATGTCATAAACATCTGTTTGATCCTACCGCCCGTTTCCCCCACCTCTTGCTGTTTCCAGTTACATATACCCCTTGCAGATTCCTTTTTTCCTTAGACACTTTCACAATGGTTACTTAATTGCCAACCTTGGTCTTCCTCTGCCGCTCGGCATTTCCATTGGTATGTAGTATCTTATTTCTTTGTAAAATTAATTAATGTTACTATTAGCTACTATATTTGTCATTGGTATATAGTTCTCTTATTTCTTTGTAAAATCAATTAATGTTACTAATTACTATTAAAATCAATTACTGTACCTATTTTCTTTTTCATTCTACTCATTCTAAGAATTTTAAGACGTTATGTTCTGTTATAAGTTAAACTGTATCTATAGTTCTGTTGCCTATCACAATTATAAATTTTTCTTGTTTGTTTCTGTATTAATTTCTTTTTTTGTCATTTTAGCTGACGAAGGCTACCAATGAGTAGCCGAAACGTCCGAAATATAGATTTTTTTAAAACAAAATCATATTGAGGTTTATTTAGCCGAATCCCAACCATTCCATCTGTACTTATCACCTCGACGGCTAACTATCTAATCATCATAACATATCTAACGTAATAAAAGATCTTATCCCGGAATGTGTTTACTGTGGACATGATTTTAGAATTCTCTAACCAATCCATGTAAATCTCAGCTGCAAGTGGGCTCAGTAGTCATCCCATGAGAATCTTTTTGGCTGAAATAATTGCCTTGGAAGACGAAGTAATTTTGTTTCAGACATATTTGTAATAAATTCATAATTTCTTCGGATTGCAAGGGGTTACATTTGTTATTGATTAGGAGGCGTTCCATAAGGATTAAGACATGATCGGGCGAAACACTTCCAAATAGATTTACAACGTCAAAGGAAACGAGTTTTGCATTATGAGGGATGCATTGGGTCTCGAGGAATTTCGTCAATTCCAAGGAATTAATGATTGAATATTTCCCTTTAAAACCAGTCATATTTCTGTATAAGTAACAAACCTTTTTGCAGAGTTTTTCTGTCGGTGCCGATGTAAAGGAAACTATTGGCCTGAGAGGGGCGTCGGGTTTATGGACCTTAGGTAAACAGTAAAGCCGAGGTGCTAATGGATTTTTCTGTACAATGTACCTCGCCTCTTCCTTTGTGAAAAAATAATCATTATTGTTGACTAATGCTCTTATTTTTTTATTAAATTCGTCGGTAGGATCTTTAACTAACTTAACGTATCCGCCCTCCGAGATAAGTTTTTCGGTTTTTTAATATAATCATCCCTTGGAATAATTACCGTGGAGGTACCCTTGTCCGCTTTTGTGACTACGAGATTTTCTTTCATTATTTTTTCTTTTAAAGATTTTATTGTTTTTAAATCGGGAAAAGCACCAGCCCGAACACAGCCCTGGTAACAACTATCACTGCACGGAGGTAGATATAAGTTCACTTTTGTAGTTATACATATATTATATAGTTATACATATATTGTTAGCAAAAATATTATGTTCCTTTTACGCATATGGATGTACGTATATGTGAGTATGTGTGTGTCTGTGTGTGTGTGTGTGTAGTCTTATGTATATAAATGTATATGTATCCATGTGTAGTTGTGTATGTATGTATGTATGTACGTATGAGTGTATGTGTGTATATATATATATAAATATATATATATATTTATATATATATATATATGTATATATATATATGTATGTGTATATATATATGTGTGTGTGTATATATATATATATATATATATATATATATATATATATATATATATATATATGTGTGTGTGTGTGTGTGTGTGTATGTATGTGGATATATATATGCATATATATATATGGTATTATAGCTATAATAATAGAATATAAAGTCATATTAATTTAAACTTCATTAGACACCTTAGTTTATGAATTTGTAATTATTTATTTACTAAAAAACTGTAATCTATAACATTATGTTCCAATTTATACTATCACAATTTGCTTTATAAATTCTAACTATTAATTAGACTAATTACTGTCCAACAACAGTCAAACAATATTAATTGTTATTAAGGAGTCATACAATATTAATGCATGATTTTATTTGTTGTTAGCAACTGATGATGGCACATTTGTGTTGAAAGGCCTAGTGCAAAATAAAGAGAAAATTTGTGGGAAGACTGAATTTTGATTCACCCTCTGGAATTAAGCAACCCCACTACCGGAAAACATCAATAAAAAAAAAAAAATATATATATATATACATATATATACAAATTTGAACCACCGTTATTTTCGGTCTCTAGGGGTTCTGAAACGCGAACTTTTCTAGTCGGCACTTCCGGATTGTTTCATTGTATCAACCTTATAAGCGGGGTTCCTCCCTATGGGGGAGGGAAGAACCGCGCTAAAAAGAAAGAAAAAAAGTCCTTTGGCATTTTTCTCGTTTGTGCTTTCCGAGAAAAACGCAAAAAACTAAAACACAATTGTGAGTAGGCAATCTTTCATAATAACTATATAAAAAACATTTAAAGTATATGTTATATCTTCCACCCTCTCCACTTACCCTTCCACCTCACCCCTAACTCCTTTAATCTACCCCCCCCCCAACCCCAAAGAAATAGGAGTGAGCATGCCTCTGCTTTTGTATGAGTGAGTATGCCTGTTATGAAATAATAGGTCTCCATTTTTTGACCTCGATAATAAACTGTCCTTGTTCGTGGAGGAAGTCCTTTTGGCATCAAGATTGGGAAGCTGGTTCCAAATCGACAGCCCACTTTGGGAGAGCCGTCCGAAATTGGTTGATCACTACCCTTGGCGTTTGAAAGGACGTGGTGGGCCAGTAACTTGGCCGGCTCGATCTTCAGACCTTACGATCTTGGATTTCTTCGCATGGGGACACATTAAATATTTGATCTACCGGGATCCCATTGGCTGAAGGGAGCACCTCATCCGCCGCATCAGATGGGCCCGGGAACAGATTACAGCAGAGCAATGCACAAATACCATGCAGTCTGTCAATCTGCAATGTGATGCCTGTATTGCTGCAAGGGGCCAAATCTTTGAACAATTTGAACAAATTGATTATTAGGAATTATTAGAAGAAGAGATTGTTATTTTTTAATTATGTATGCGTCCAGTGTTAAATTTAAAATGTTTTAAGAATTTAAAATTTATTTTTATTAAGAATTGAACGCTTATTCACAATTGAGTTTTTTGTTTTTTGCGTTTTTCTCGGAAACAAAGCAAAAGCGAGAAAAATGCCAAAGGCCTTTTTTTCTTTCTTTTTTTATCCTGCATCGAGTCCTGAAGTTTTACCGTTTATTTTGGGGACACCCTGTATACTTATTACTTTTTTTTTTTATAATTTATTTATGAGCACCCCGCATTGACAGCGTTTCGCCCAGGTATTACTTACAATTCGAAATAAATGCAACACAACCAGCCTTTTCATGTGATATCTATATTAATTATAAAAGCATTACTTGCTTAGTTAGGTACCTGCCCTAATGTTTTCTTACAGCGACCATTATTTAATCTCATGTATTGTGAACCAGAGAGGCGTATTATAAAAATCCATTTGGTGTGGGGAGGACTACTCCGGACAAAATTATTAATGTGCCCCTAACAATCGTAATTTTTGTTTCTTTTCTGTGAGACTTGCTTTATTATCCACATTTAATGAGAGAAATGCGAAGAGAAAGTTAGAAAATTCCTGAATAACACTCCAAACTAATATTTAAATGTGTACGAGGGGGCTGTAGTTTTTTTGTTGTTTTTTTTGGCATAAAAGACACTTTATAACACTGAATTCTTCATTCAACAATATTAGACTCCCAAAACGGTGTGTTTTACTTCAAGTGAAATGTAGAAATGCTTCGAACTTACGGGAGTCAGGAAAGAGTAGATTGTCGCGACTGAAAAAATATATATTCAGGATTGGACGAAGAATCCCATTTTTCCCGAAATTGATTGCAAAAGATACAAGAAGACTGTATATAATTTTTGAAAAACCATTTTGTAAGTACAAAAATTATCTTAATGCTGTTTTGTCGTTTGTTGTTGGCAAATATAAATTACTAAATTGGAAATATGCCGTAATAATCAGTAACTTTGTAATAAAAAAAAGGTAAAAGAGTCTAGACGTGGCCCTGCTAGTGGAAAGTTCTCCTCCTCAAGTTGAGGCTGAAGTTGTGTTTTGAAGCATTTTTCCCTGAAGAGGCGTCAAAATGGCGCGAAACATGTAGGGAAGTGAAATAAAAAGTGTGAATGTGTGTGGTGTAGTTATATTGACCTTCCGGCTTTTTCGATAATTCTATGAATTAGAAAGTTTATTTTTCATTGATTATTTTTAGACCCCATTTAGTTTTCCAGTGAGTTGATAAGGACCACGCAGGCAGATAATTAAAGGCAATTTTCCATTGTAAGAATAATTAATTTTCAATCCTGAACATTAATATAATCTTTATCTTTTATTGATCATCGATAGTACACTTCGTTCTTCTGCGGGTTCATCAGGAGTTATCAGTCGACCTGAGAACCGGTCATCATTTATCAAACAAATTAGACTCCGTGAGACGGGTGCCATTAATTTCTATGGCACCATCTAGTATTTGGATCGGGAGAACTGCCATCAAACAAGTGCCTGAGGGGAGATTGACGAATCAACTCCTACAGAAATTAAGTATCCCAATCTCATATCCTTTAGATATTCCTAATGGCCTCTGAGTTCTATCGGTGGATCGATCTGGGACCAGCGTTAATGATTCAAACAGATGTTAAATGAATCATGCTGCTGCTTTTTTTGTCCATACCAAAGGTGTGTAGCTATTAGAGATTACAGCCATGAAATACTTTCTCAAATATTATATCCTATCGTCATCCTTCGTACTAGATACCGAAAATGACCCTCAATGAGAGTGATATCTATCAATATATGTATTTATATTTGTTTGATAAGAAGTTAGCAGACACAATTTCTAATTTCTTGCCACATGGTATAACTGCATGCCCATAAGAAAAATTGAATTAGCTGGTAACCAATAAAGCGGTTAATAGGAAGAGCGGATTAACACGAAACCTCCTACCATGTCAGACTAACTTATTGAGAATTTATGAAAATGTTGGAAGGGTATATTCATATGAGATGAGTAGAATTAATATTTTTGAGATAAAAATGTCTTCCCCAAACCGCCCCTAGCATATAGCAGTTAATAATAATGTTCCTGCCAAGAAGTAGGATCATTGTGTTGAACATTATACTATCTTCCAGAAATTTCCAGAATTTGAAATTCCAATGGCCTACCAGAAATTACCATCATTAATAATTATTGATGTGCCTATTAATATAATTGTTTTCAATGAATGACTTCTATCAATATAAAAAATAATTCTATCTCCCAATGGACCAATTTTGCTAGGTAACTTGCTTATCTAAGCATTTATTTTCGTGATGCGATATATGTCGTTTTGACATAAACAAAGAATGTGGTCGTTATCTTGATAGCAGACGTTTACATCTACGTCTAGAAAATATTGAAGTCGACCAGGAAAACATTGTGCGGAATAATTTCTTAGTCGGGTCTCCCCGTGGTCTAGTGGCTAACGCATTAGCTTCTCATGCGGGAGATGGTGGACTCGACTCCCATCGGCGGCTGAGAAATGAGGAATTTTCTCATCTCACGGCTCGTTGAGCAAATTCCTCGCTGCATAAAAAAAAGTCTTAGTACTTTATATACTTAGTGGTTATCACTTAATATCAGAAAAAATGTTGTATTGTCATTGCATGATAAAGGATCAAATTTTTAACCCTCTGCCAAAGGTCGTGGGTTCGATTCACACTAGGGTCGGTGGCTTCTCTTTCAAAAAAACAAAAGAAAAGGCATTAGCCCTACTCTGGTCAGAAAAGTGTGGTAAGCTGTATTTAGCTTCTTAAAACTCTGTATTATGTATAAATGGGCGTTAGAATTGAAATAAATAAAAAACGTGATATGCGACTTATCGCTGTTTTGACCCCTAAAGAGGCCATTGTTCCCAAATGAACATTTAATAATACATACAATTCAGTATTTTTGTTTTAAAAAGGTCATTTTTTATATAAAAATAAGGAAGCTAATAATAAGTGGAAATTCTTAAAATTTCAACTGGAACTAGGTTCGGTCTGTAAACGGTTAATAATAAAATTTAATGATTCTCGCGATTCATAACGCGAGAATCAAACATTATCGACATTAGTTTCTTTCACAACATTTATTACAACACTTAGACTGAGAAACTGTTTTTACTCTAGGCAGGGACATCAAATACACATTCGGGACACTGCAATTTTGTCTAAATCCATTGAGAAAGCCTTGATAATTTATTTCTTTTATACTATCACCTTACAGATGAGCTTATAATTTGTCATTGAGGATAGCCCGTTATTATTGTGAGGTATACAAACAGAACTAGTGGTATTTAGAAAGGTCAGTAAGCTCGCTCGAGGATACAAAATTTAAATATATTATATCTATAAAACTTAACTTATTTTCTTGTATTGTCACTGTTTGAACTACATTTTTTGTGCAAGAGAGTTAAATGATACAAATCATCAATGTCTCTGAGGGAAATCGTAGTATGTAGAAGGTAAACGGTCGAAAGCTTACTAAATTCCCTACAAAAAAGATTCTGAAGCAACTTTCGATGCGGCATGTCAGTCGGAGAAATAAATGCTTAAAACCCCGACGATGTTAATTTTGTTCTTTTGAATAGTTTTTCCCACCATTTAACTGACTTCTTATTAATTGGTTGTTGTTTGTTTTAAATTGCATTTAGCTGTAAAATGAGCATTTTAGTAAAACAAGGTAAGAAAATTAGTGTTTTCCTAGGGGAACGTTTGAAGGCGGGGGGGGGGGGGGGGGGGGGGGGGTAATTTCCGCTTAGGATACATTCAGTTTTCTGTTGTGGTGCCTTGAATCTTCTTTATCTTTGAGATTTTTGTTTTATATTTTTACTAAAGATCAAACCCCACCAATAACTGCTACTATTCCTTTACTAATGGTACTAGAGATATGAGCGGAAACTCACTAAGATGGCGCAGTTCCTGCGAGTCGGACTTTTATTGATGTACAGCCGTGCTGTACTTTTTCGGCACTAATTTATTAGACAATAACTTCTTCATGTGTATAAGTACTCCAAGTGAAATCAGTGATAGCGATGTCCATCATTAAATTCATCATCCTATCCCATGGTTGAATAGTGCTGCGACCCTAACGCTGGGATCGCGTCGTATTGTGGGATCAACTTATCAGCGACAGGCTTGTTAAAACATTATTCACCTTAGATGTTTAGAAAGGGTGAAACTGAATAGATTGACCGGCCCTAATAAGGCCTTATATGTCGATGCGCGGTGGGCAACAAAAAAATCTCAATGTTAACTGCTTTACATTTATACGCTTTCAGATATAACTTTTATAGGGTTCTTTACGAGGATAATAAAATGAAACGACTTTCTATATGATAACTTTATCCGTTTATAAGAATATCGGAAAAAAGGCAAACTCGATTCATCTTGGCATTTGACAATATTTAAAAATTCAGAGCGAGAATGTAAGTGCAATATTGATTTTATTCAAAACTAGAATAATGTTTTCGATGGGAACAGGCTTCAAAGTAGGGATACATTTCGGTAATAAATGTAGTTTACATCAATGGAACGGATCTAATAATATTCAGTGTCCGTTCCACATACATATTTCACACTTTGACGTGACCCTTCTGATGGAAGGCTCCGCTTCCCATCCTAAGATTGTAAGCCTTTGTAATTATAAGATATTACCAGGAAGAGGAACCACAAAGGAGTGAAACATGTGTGGAAAAAAATATATCCCCCAAAAAACTAACGTTGAAAAAAAGAGGCCAAGTTCCAGGCCTCTCCCAAAATCAGTTTGCCTATGAATATTATGACTATTAAACTATTTACTTATTGCTGAGCATCCGCTACGAAAGCGACTCGTTCCATATAACTTTTACATATACAATCAATCAATAACGCAAATATGGTATTGCAATTACAGTATACACATATTAAAAATAAAATATTACAAATAGTTATACATCTATACAAACATAGTTTATACTTGTACATTTATATGATCTTACATATACATCTAATTTTGAACTAGAAATAGAATTACCCTAAGAAGAAGTATACAAAAAGAAAAACTAAACAAATAATCTAAGTTTGACTTATAAACTATTGAACCTTTTCGAGTAATTGGATAATAGTTAATCGCCACATTCACTACATCAGAGAATAAAAAAGTTAGCCATTAAAAATAAAGGATAAACAACGTTAAGGAAGAGAACAAAATTCGTTTAGATTTTTGGGTATATGTTAATATATGAATATTATATCATAGTATTTGGCCAGTTTTAGGCTATTAATACCTTGTCAAAAACCTAATAATACCCTCTCAATTATTTCTGCAATTCCAACTTGGCCAGTTTTCGTTAAATGATGATCGGATTTATTATAACATGAGTGGCCCTTAGGGTAACGATTCAGGATTAATATAATCTCTTTGTTGACTTAAAACGATCGGTTTGGCCCCCTTATCCCCCCCCCCCCCTTATATATGCCCATGCGCATAAAGGTAACGAATTGTAATTTATTTTATTCCTAAATAGAATAATACGATTCCCATTAAAATTACAGATACGATTCCGAGTAAAATTACAAATAATTTACAGTAATAAATGAAGAGACAGAGTATAAATGTATGCTATAATGTTCTGAAAGGATAGTAGAGGTACCAAATTTTTATTGAATTAGTTCTCAAATAAAAAAAAGAAAAATGATTGTTCTGTTCGGACTTCTGAAATTAGAGATATTTAACACCCATAAATGTAGTTTACACGACACCAACACACCTCATAATTTAGAGGGAGCTGAGAAAACGCGCTTGAAGGTAGCAATTTTTAATTTACTTTATTCATAAATAGAATAATATGCATCTCGTGGAAATAGTCGTAATATTACAGATAATTTCGAGGAATAAATGCAGTTTACACGACATAAACGGACCTCATAATGTACAGAAAGCTGAGAAAAGGCGCTTGAAGGTAGCAACTTTTAATTTATATTATTCATAAATAGAATAATCTGCGTCTTGTGGACATAGTCGTGATATTACAGATAATTTCGAGGAATAAATGTAGTTTACATGATACAAACAGATTAAAAAATTGTTATAGGGGCTATTATGGAAATGGGCTCCCACCTCTACAGTCGTCCATTTTAATATATTCATTATTACGTATCCTGTCACATTATTCCGTATAAAAAACGGAATATTTGACTACCATCATTCAAATGGTAATAAAGAAACTAAAAATATAAATTTCAGCTTTAAATCAGTTTATGGTCCATCTTTTAAATTCCATAATAGTCTTGTGTCCTCATAAAGTATACCAAAGTCCCTGAAGAACATGTTTTCTGTTTATATAGTAGCCTAGCATAAATTATATTAATCTTTGTAGATATATTCTCCAATAAATGAACTGTTTTCATAAAGTCGAACTGTATTTACACGACACTAAGGAGTATAAAAAACATATTTTTTCAACAGACAAGGTATTATTTAAACTCGTATATTATCTTAAATAGCTCGAGAATCGGTTGTGAATGCCTGGTAAGGAAAACGAATCATTCGTTTAGCAGTAAAAATCGTCAGGACAACCTTAGCCGTAGAACAACATGCTTGAACTTTTTTTAAAAAATATGATTTTCTTCTATTCTGAGCTTTCCTAATCTCACCAAACATACGCATTACATGGAAAAAGCTAGGTTGACGTAGTTTCTGTGTGTCGGACGTTTTTATGCTTCTATATTCACCGGACGCCTACCGGAACGCCATATTTTTGCACAAAAAACGTATTCAACTTCCAAATTATACAAAATTTGTATTGTTACATTTAGAGCCGTCTTGACAAGTTTCCAAACGCTACATGTGATTGGAGAATCGGAGAAATTGTCAATTGTCGTACGAGGTGATTGTCGTATACAGGTGATTCCACATATTCGACTCTTGGGGGTGTAAGTCTTAGAAATCCCCACACAAGATCCCTCCTTTCAGTTTGACTTGCTTAGATAAGTTTTCACGATATTGGCCTGAAAACGAATGTTGAGGCGAAATTTACTTGTAATGACTCTAGACCTATATATATATATATATATATAATTTTCAAAGTCAAACTCAACTTTTCAAACCAAAAACTTCCCCAAAGTCAAGAGAAAAGCTTGAATATGAAACGGGGAAGGTTAATTTTGAAATACAAAAGGTTGAGCCTTTCATGGAAATGCTCGAATATATACAATTTATGTACATATAAAATATGTGTAAAATATACATACATAATTCGCTTAAATTTGGCTGAAGGTCAATAATACCAAACATACCATTACTTAAGCTCCGAATCCTTCATTCAACTCCCTTGTTTCACGCACTTCTGGCGCCTCTTCAGGAGTTTAAAACTACAAATATTTCTGATGACATTAGTAAAATTGTAATTATACCTTGAAGCTAAACCTTCCATCAACCCCGGCTGAGTCAATACTAAAATGTTTATATGAAGAAGTCTATGGCTTGGATGAAGATGGCTCTTCGAGGTATGCTGACATAATAGCATTTCAGGCACAACGAAAATCAGCACATATAATTGATCCGACAATCAGATATGAGACTAACGATCCCTTGCAGGCAGAGGCAATTGACAGAGAGAAGAAGACTATATACACAAAATGCATCAAGACATACCAAGACAAGTTTGAAGAAGTGAATGGAAGCAGGAATTATATTGTACATGGCCTGTGGTTCGGCGCAAGAGGGACGATACCAAAAGCCACTACTGACTTCCTTGAAACACTGGGACTAGATACAAGCAAGTTAGCTAGCCTCGCGGAATCAAATCTTATTGATTCCCTGGGGATTCTCAGCTATCACATTTATGGAAGCTGAACAGCTGCTAATCATTCTTTCGAAGATTGTTTTTTGTTCACCTTGTAAATTTAAAAAATCCAAATTCACCCAAAAAAAGTGTACATATAGATTAATTTTTAAATATAATCTTACCAAATTTCCTTTTCTTTCCCTCCACACTCAAAAATAAATTAACAGACATTCCCAAAATCAATTCAATAAATTTTCGAAAGAATGATTAGCAGGGTGTGTGTATATTTTTTTTTTTTTTTTTTTTTTTCAATATCTCCTTTATTGATATTTACAATCTGTACAAATATGTACAATAAGTAAATTTGAACAAACAATGGCAACACACTGGATGAGATGAGGGGAGAAGGCAGACATTACTGCTACTCCCAATAAAATTCGTTGAACTATGTACACTATTTACAATATTCACACAATTTCTTGCAATAAGTTATCTCGTGGCCAATGGCGGTGGAGGCGGCGAGGAGGATTATCAGGACAAAGGGTATATCAATGTCTCGGTGGATGGTTAGGTTTGAAACGTAGAAAGGAGCGTTAAGGATTTTACGGAGGACTTTGGATTGAAAACGTTGGATAATGTTTATATTTGATGGCTTAGCTGATCCCCATAGTTCTATCCCGTATGTCCATATCGGTCTTATTATAGTCTTGTATATTGTAAGTTTGTTTTTTGTTTCAAGTTTTGATTTAGGTCCAATAAGTCGTCGGAGAAGTCCAAAGCGTTTGTCTCTTGTGTTTTATGTGTGTTTTCCAGGTAAGTCGCTTGTCGAGGTGGAACCCTAAATATCGAACCTCGTTGGATTGGGGTATTGGGATATTGTGAATTTTTACAGGAGGGCACTCAGCTCGTCGCAGGGTGAAAGTTACTTGCGTACATTTCTCTGGGTTCATTTGAATCCTCCATTTGTTTACCCATTTCTCGACGTCATTGAGGTAGGTTTGCAGTTTTTCAGATGCCAATTTAGGATCGGGAGAGGAAATAAGGAAGGCAGTGTCATCGGCAAATGTACACGTTACAATATTTGGGGTTGTTGGGATATCTGAAGTAAATATAGAATAAAGGAGAGGAGCTAGGATACTTCCTTGGGGGACACCTGCTCTAATGGTTCGAGGAGAGGAAATTGAAGAGCCGTATTTAATATGGAATGTACGATTTTCAAGATACGATTTTAGGATAAGATAGAAATGGAAAGGAAGGAATGTTTTGAGTTTGTAATGAAGTCCGGGATGCCACCCTCGATCAAAGGCCTGAGCCACGTCAAGAAAGACACCGGAACACAAGCCCTTTTGCACGAGTGTGGAGGAAATGGTGTCAACTACACGGAAGACTTGTTGGGTAGTGGAATGCTGGGTACGGAAGCCAAACTGGTGATCAGGAATTTTATGGTTTAAGTTTACTATGGGTAGGAGTCTTCTATACAGGAGTCTTTCGAATACTTTTGAAATTATTGGGAGAAGGCTAATAGGACGATAGGAACTGGCAAGTGTTGGAGATTTAAGGGGTTTTGGAATAAGGATTACTTCGGAATGTTTCCAGGATGTAGGAAATTGAGTAGTACGGAGGATGCTATTAAATATTAGGGTAAGGAACATCAGGGTTTTGTGTGGCAGGTGTCGAAGGATATTGGCAGTTATTAGATCGGGACCTGGAGATTTCTTACGAGGGAGATGGTGAATTGTATATTTGACATCTGCAGGACTGATGGATTTAGGTGGTTCCGAAAGAGGAAGGGGTTCATCAAGAGAGTTCAGGATTTCAGTAGTGAGTGTGGGATTACTTTCAGGATTTGGAGTGAATACGGATTGGAGATGGTCGGCAAATAATGTTGCTTTTTCCTCGTCACTTCGTGCCCAGGAACCATTCTCTTGGCGTAAAGGAGATGAGGTCGGTTGGAATTTTAAGATATGCTTTGTTGCTTGCCATAGGGAGTTGTCACTGGTGGTGAGGGAGGAAAGGTAAGTATCGTAATTGTCAGTTCGATGTTTTTTAAGTTCGTCTTTTAGCCGTCTCGTCAGGTTGTTGAATAAGGTTTTATCGGAAGGGTAGCGGGATCTCTGCCATTGGGCTCGTGCTCTGCGTTTTGCTGACAAGAGCTCAAGGATTTGGGGAGGGAGTTTTGAATGTTGAGGAGAGGGTATTGGTTTCCGTTGCTTGCTTGCAACTTTCATGCTGAATTGTATGGCCTGCGTAACTATTTCTGCAGCTCTGTCCACGTCCTGTTGTGTTTTCAGAGCTACTTTCAGATCAATAAAACAGTCTACTGTCGATCGAAACAATGGGCAGTCCACAGGTCCAGGTGTAAGAGTAGGTTTAGGAGGAAGGGGGATCGGAGAGGAACTAAGGGTGAGAAGGAGAGGAGAGTGGTCCGAGGAAAGGTCATCAAGAGTTTTCACCGAAGAGTAAATGCCTTCTAGGCCAGAAGAGACGAAGAAGTCAACAATATCGGGGATTCCGTTTAGGTCGGAAGGCCAGTAGGTAGGATTAGGTTGGGAAAGAAAAAGGTAGTTTTTGGAGTGTATGACATCGTTTAGCACACGGCCTCTGGAGTTGGTAGATCTGCTTCCCCATAGAATATGTTTCGCATTGTAGTCTCCCCCTGCGACGAAGTGAGGGCCTAAGGAACGGAAGATGGTGAGGAAATCTGGATGATAAATTGTT
Source organism: Gonocerus acuteangulatus (assembly GCA_946811695.1). NCBI lineage: Eukaryota > Metazoa > Arthropoda > Insecta > Hemiptera > Coreidae > Gonocerus > Gonocerus acuteangulatus. The sequence continues at coordinate 103,679,347 of OX328132.1, forward strand.
TTATTAGGGGGACAATAGACAGAAGCAAAGATAATGGGATGAGGGTGCATTTTGACTGATATGGATGTAAGTTGGTATGATTCACTTGAGAGGGTCAGGTGAAGGTGGTGGGATAACGAGGATTTTATTAGAATAGCTGTTCCACCGTGTCCTGTCATGTCTGGGTGATCTGTTCTATATGTCCTGTATCCTGGTGTGGTATAAGTGAGTTGTGGACGTAGGTGTGTCTCTGTTAATAGTACAATGTCAACTTGTTTGTCAGTTAGTAAGAGTTCTAGTTTTTGTTTTCACAGTAAGCCATTTGAATTCCAGAGAAGGATGGTGAGGGTTTGACAGCTGGAGGGGATCATTTTAGGAGTTTAGGAAGGCATTGTTGCATAAACGTGGTCAGTAGGGAAATTAAAGGTGTGATGAGTGATTCAAGTCTATCGAAGAAGGACTAAAAGAGGGCGTTGGGATCAAAGGGTTGGGAGTGTTGTAGAGGTTCAGGCTTAGTGATAAGGGGAGGTTGTCTGGAAGGAATAGGTCTCTGTGGAAGAGGTTGAGGAATAGGTTGAGTTTCTTGGGGAATTGGAGGGTCTTGAGCTACATTGGGACTCAGATGAAATGTGGAGGCTTCCTGTTGTCTGGTGACTGAGGAGTATGTGAGTCCTGGGCTGATAGCCTTGTATTCCTTCCTTGTGATGTTCTGTGCTGCTTGAGGTAGATGGGAAGATTTCTCTTGAAATGTAGCAGCTGGTTGTCTGAGGCGGAGGTTGCGTAGAGTTTGAATGGATTTGTATATTTTACACCCGCGGTAGGTGGCGGGATGCTCTTCCTGGCAGTTCGCACACTTGGCTTTTGCGTCGTTTGGCAGGGTGCAGATTTGGGACATGTGTTCTTCTCCGCATTTAACACACTTTGGTGCATGATAACAGTAGTTATGTGTGTGACCAAATTCCAAGCATTTGAAGCACTGGGGAACTTCGTTTCGGCGCTGTCGTGGCTCTTCAACCTTTATTTGCGTATAAAGGATAATCCTCTCTTTAAATATTTCTCTGCTCTTTTCTTCTTTAGCCAAGTCAATGAAGAATAGGGGAAGGGAAGACTTTGTTGCAGGGTGTTTTACATTGTGAACCCGTTTTACATTGTAGCCTTTGTCGTTCAGGTCAATGGTGATGTCCTCTACTGGAGTTGAAGGGTGTAGATTCCTAATTACTACTCTGAATGACTTATCCTCTTTCAATTGGTAGCAGTGGAAATCTGCTTCTATTTTATTCAGATATTTAATTATATCCCTATAAGCAGTACTGTCTGTGGGGTATATTGCTGTGTCATTAAACCTCGTTTTACATGAAAATTTATCAGCTGCAATCATTTTTAATTTATTGCAGAAAGTCTTAAAATCTGTAATATTTCTGACAAAAATAGGTGGTGGTTTATCATGAGCTGGATTTATGGACTGGTTTAATTCTTCCTGTTTTTTTTTCTTGTCCCCATTATTTGTCATTTACCCTGTTTGTGAAGTGGATGGAATTTTATTTTTAATATTTTTATTTTCTTCACTCGAAAGTAATTTTTTTTCCTCAAGGCCTAAGAAAATATTTGTCCTCTTCAACTTTGGACAATTTTTTCTGGGGAGACTTGGTCTTTCTTGGCGAGGTTTTCGTGAGTTTTCTTTTTCTTTTTGTGTTCAAGTCGTCTCCGTTTTCTCGATTTGATTCAGAGTCCTCGGGAATTGTGAATTCTTGGCTACTCGCGAGTGAGGATTCCTCCATTGGAGTGTTTTCGATTTTTATGACATTCTCCTTTATTTTTTATTTTTCCATATTTTAATCCATAAAAAAATTAAATAAATGTAATTTTAATTGGAAATATGAATAAGATTAGAAAATAGAGGAAGAAACGAAATAAAAAGAGGGGAAAAATACGACTATCATCCACTGGGATCGAACTGCTAACGTTTAGTTTGAGAGTCCGAAGCCTTTCCTCAACTCCACAGGAGCTCCCCTGGTGGGGACGCTGAGCAGATGATATTTCTACGTAAAAAGCAACAGCTGACTGTGAGTTAGAGAGGGAGGCTGCTTGAAGAAGCAGGAATGGCCCCCCACCACTAGACTACGCTAGAGGCAAGGGCTAAATGTCTAATAAGTGAATATAATTAACTCACACTTTATCGGTGAAATACTTAATATACTTCCTCGAAACTACACATACACGTTCCCCACTATCACAACACTGATTACACCACTTTTTGTGAGGAAATTCCAATTAAAACCAGGTAAATTGAGATTGTGAAAAGAGCACTTAAAAAAGGATGTATCACCGTCAACAGCTAATGGCCGACTCCCCGCTAATAATCCTATACATAATTTCTTATATAAGGCAATGGAACGTATATTCAAATAAATATACTCCACATCGTGTACCTATAAAGAGAAGAAAAAAAAATATACTCCACATCGTGTACCTATAAAGAGAAGAAAAATAAATATACTCCACATCGTGTACCTATAAAGAGAAGAAAAATAAAAATACTCCACATCGTGTACCTATAAAGAGAAGAAAAATAAATATACTCCACATCGTGTACCTATAAAGAGAAGAAAAATAAATATACTCCACATCGTGTACCTATAAAGAGAAGAAAAATAAATATACTCCACATCGTGTACCTATAAAGAGAAGAAAAATCCTGATCTTCTCGAATGTACTTGACACCCTTGTAGTAATTGAAGGGCACAGATCGTCTCGAGGAGTGTATGATGAGCATGTAGCTTAGGCCGTCGGATCGAATCTCTAGGCACGTGTTGCCTCATACAAGCCCCACGACGGAGGTTAAAATTAAAGAAGAATTCTCGGCGTCGAACAATAGAGCTTGCTCAACCTCCTAATCTCCCTTGCTTAATCATGCATACACTCTCTAGGTGATCTAAGTGCGGAATTCTATTATCAACAAGAAAGTGAGGTATTCCATACGAATTCATTATCACGATTTTATCGCAAAGGCCAGGCTTGTACTAACAAGTAATAAATTAATTTATATATATATATATATATATATATATATATATATGTTTGATGTTATTTTTCGTCGCTGGGATAGTATTTTTAGATGGAACGGAATTTTTCTCCAGCGGTGGTACTCCTCCTCACTTCTTCCCGGAATATTTCGATGGATTCATCTCCATCTTCTTCAGCCAGGTACTTGTTTCTTCCTCGGTGGAAGCCAAGGGAATGCATTTAACCTCATTCCCTTGGCTACCACCGAGGAAGAAACAAGTACCTGGCTGAAGAAGATGGAGATGAATCCATCGAAATATTCCGGGAAGAAGTGAGGAGGAGTACCACCGCTGGAGAAAAATTCCGTTCCATCTAAAAAAAAAAAAATATATATATATATATATATATATATATATATATATATATATATATATATATATATATAAATAGATTGGCAAGGTGGCAAGGAAATGTTCAAGCCTTGATAGCATTTAATGAAACTGCATTTTTAAATGAAAATACTATTTTGAAGTATATTTTTGGTTTTTAGTAGGCTTATAAAGATTTGAAGAATTTTTCAAAATTGTTGAATTAGAATACATTTTTTTTCCTCAACAAGGTATAAGCCACTGGACTACGGGAAGACCCCAGAGTATAATGCTCGTCAAATCGTACCATGGGTCAATAAAAATAAAAATAAAGGAATCGAAAAAAAGAACGGGTATTTTATAGTTCAGAAATAATTGAAAAAACATTTAGAACATTTAAAGCAATAAATAAGCGACATTGTTAGGTGGGCAGTGTGCATTGCCATTGGAGGAGAGCGATTAGGATAGGAGATAGAAAACTAGGATCGAGGCCGCATCAATATTCATTGAAAAATTGAACATATCATCTGTCAGCCGTAAGAAACAGTCCGCTATATTCAGGAATATTGAAAGAGAACAATTTCCATAAGAATTCAATGCAAAACGGAGATCGGAGTGTAAAAATCAAGGACATTAAAATACCTAAATCCCAACCGGCTGGTCTTGGATGTATGCATTTTTGTAATGCTTTATTTATAGTCTACTTCTAAACTTTGTATGAATGATGAGATATGCAAATATAGCAGCTACCAACTTCTACAAGATGGAATTTTATATTTCAAAAATAGCCTTGTTATTCAAACCCATAGTCGTACAGATTTGCTAACTACTGCTTCTGGAATTACATTAAAGAATTCAGTAAAAGCTTTATTTTTCCCATTTTCGCAATTTCTGCTAATACTTGCCAACCACTTCCACTGGAAATCTTCATCCAAAAAAAAAAAAAATCAGTTAAAGCAACCATTTCTGCTCAAGCTCGTCCACTGTACTAGCTAAACCACTGTAACAGTTTAGAAAATATTTGATCTACTGGGCCTTATGCTTTGGATTTTCTTCATTTCCGTTCAGACCCTTTAGCGCCATCAAAGTCCTGACACAACTTTTAAACATTAAACAATTTCTACGACTTATACATTAAATTTTAATCATTCACGTTGAGACTCATCACCAAATCGGGGAAAGGAAACACAGACATCTACGATAACGAAACCTACGTTTTCCAACGTTAAAGCACTGATTTCTCCGAAAGAGATAGTCCAATCGAAAAAAACATGAGAATAAATTGAGCATGAAATTTATTCAGCTTACTAAACACGATTTCACAACCGTTTTGAATATATTTTTGTATTATTCCTAAACGAAAAACTTGCTCATGCTTTTAGCGTGGTTACTCCCTCCCCCATAGGGAGGAACCCCGCTTATAAGGTTGATCTCATGACGCAATCCAGAAGTACCAACTAGAAAATTTTGCGTTTCAGAACCCCTGGAAACCGAAAATGATGCTGGTTCAAATTTGTATGTATATATATATATATATATATATATATATATATATATATATATATATTTATTTATATATATATATATATATATATATATATATATATATATATACATATATATATATTTGTCTGTTCGCGCATTTCTGGCTTCCCTGATGGTCCGATTTTGATGAAATTTGGTACAAAAATCTGTCGTCCAATTTGAAAGGTCAAGTTCGTTAACCAGCAAAATCCGCCCACTGGAAGATGGCATTTGGGGCGAAATTCGCCCAAAAAAAATCGTAACGCTTACGTTTTTGAGTTCATAAGCTTGTAAGTACTCATTTTATAGACTTCTTGGGCTAGGAAAACGAATGGAACCATTTTCAAGGCGATAGCTTTAACCGTTTTTGAGAAAATTGGAAAAATAGTTTTTGAATACCGTTTTTGGTTTGGGTACTTAGAATTACGGGATTCACTTGAAACATTATCTGCATGTTCTACGTTCATTAAAACTAATATGTTGAAAGTTTTGTTACGTTTGGAGTTAAGGAAGGGTTAGAATAAAATATTTTATGAACAGACATGAAAAGTTTTGGGAACTTCGTATACTTTCATTAATAGCTGGAACACGGTTGGGAAATCGTGGTAAGTGGATAGAAACTATTTGAAAGCTCACTAAATTCTCTACAAAAAAGATTCTAAAACTATTTTTGATTAGGTTATGTCAATCGGAGAAATAAGTGCTTAAAACTTCAAATACGTCTGTTTTGTTCTTATGAACGGGTTTTTTTCGTTCTTTTAGCGCGGTTCCTCCCTCCCCCATAGGGAGGAACCCCGCTTATAAGGTTGATACAATGAAACAATCCGGAAGTGCCGACTAGAAAATTTTGCGTTTCAGAACCCCTAGAAACCGAAAATAACGGTGGTTCAAATTTGTATATATATATATATATGTATATATTTATATATATATATATATATATATATATATATATATATATATATATATATATATATATATATATATTTGTCTGTTCGCTCTCTAAATAGAAGACGAATGGTCCGATTTTGATGAAATTTGGTACAAAAATCAGTCGTCCAATTTGAAAGGTCAAGTTCGTTAACCAGCAAAATCCGCCCACTGGAAGATGGCGTTTGGGGCGAAATTCGCGCAGAAAAAATCGTAACGCTTACGTTTTTGAGTTCATAAGCTTGTAAGTACTCTTTTTATAGGCTTCTTGGGCTAGGAAAACGAATGAAACCATTTTCAAGACGATAGCTTTAACCGTTTTTGAGAAAATTGGAAAAATAGTTTTTGAATACCGTTTTTGGTTTGGGTACTTAGAATCACGGGATTCAGTTGAAACATTATCTGCATGTTCTACTTTCATTAAAACTAATATGTTGAAAGTTTCGTTACGTTTGGAGTTAAGGAAGGGTTAGAATAAAATATTTTATGAACACACATGAAAAGTTTTGGGAACTTCGTATACTTTCATTAATATCTCGAACACCGTTGGGAAATCGTGGTAAGTGGATAGAAACTATTTGAAAGCTTACTAAATTCTCTACAAAAATTATTCTAAAACTATTTTTGATTAGGTTATGTCAATCGGAGAAATAAGTGCTTAAAACTTCAAATACGTCTGTTTTGTTCTTATGAACGGGTTTTTGTCGTTCTTTTTGTAATTTTTGTCTCTTTCCCTTGGTTTTTTATTTTTGTAATTTCTTATGTTAGGAAAATGTATTTGTTTGTAAAACAGGATCTGAAAAATGACTCTATTTTTTATTTTAATTTTATTGATCAACAGGTCTTTGCATATATTTAAAAACTCTGTTGATATAACCTCTATATCGTTTTTTACCTATAACCCCCTCGAAAAGGGTTAGGAAATCGTGGAAAAATGTTTTGAAGAAATGTTTGATGGGGTCGTCACATTAGGAGAAATAAGTGCTTAAAACTTAGTCTCTATTTGTGTGTTTCCCGCAGTTTTTTTTTTTCACTGCTCGTTATTTTTGTAATTTCTTATAGCAGTCAAATGTATTTGTCAGTAAACAGGATACGTATAATTAGAAGCAATATTTTGTTTGTTAGAATTCGAAGATGCCTTATGAATATCTAGATTACAGTACTGGTGTTGATTTCGTTCTTTAGAATTGTTCTTGGTATTCCCTATTTTCATCTGTTACCCATAGTTTTTTATTGCTAGTAGTTTTTCTTATTGATTATAGAATATGAATCTATTTGATTTTAAAACAGGGTACGTAAAATTAGTAAGAATATTTCGGAGATTTCTGAGCGAAATGCCTTGTAAGATTTTCTACCACTACGAACGGCGTTTTTCCTCTATTTTTCAGCCAGATAGGCTTTATTTGGCATATTATTCTATATAGGTTTTATTAAGCAGGGGATTCTGATGAAATGTCGTGTTTTTGCTGTGGATTTTAATTACGATGTATCTAAGATTGGGTAACATTAGCGAGTCTACATAGTGAAGAACCGACGACGGAGGTAGACTTCTTGCTATGATTTAGTCTGCATATGTATATTAAGTCCTAAATCCAAAAAATAAACTTCACAACGGGTAGATACTATGAGCGAATAGAGTCGGTTCACTGCCCGGACTGAACCCTCCTAGCAGGAAATTTACCTGCTTGGAGTTAATCCTCAAGAGTTGTAAATATACCCCAGGTATCTGCCGACACAAATAAAGTCCGACTCGCAGGAACTGCGTCATCTTAGCGCGGTTCCATTCATATCCGTAGTGTTATTTTGTAGACTTAGAATAGAAACAGTTATTACTTTGTTTGGATCATTCCTAATGTAAACAAATATGAAAAAAAAAAACAACAAGATTTTCGGCTAGGGATGAAACTATCTTAAGCAGAAATTACTCTTTCTGCCGTCCCAAGTTTCGGTCTACGAAGACTCTTCTACGAATATATTTCTAATTTACTTAACTTGCAGTGCTAACATATCCATTTTACTTTTAAATGCAATTAAACAAAATAAAATTGTACATGAAAATGAGAAAGTAGTGTTATTTTTTATTGAACTACGGCCACATTCAACCAAAAAATATAATTATATTTCTAGTATAGCATTTGGCTGCATAACTTCCTACAGTGTAAAGGTAACTGTCAGCTGTCCTAGAATGCTTGATGAGAACAATGAATCTTGATTTATGAAGTGCAATAAAAGCCTACCTGAACCGGCAGACTACCTCGACCCGGACTGACCCTACACGGCGAATATTTACGTTTTCAGTTCTGTTACAGGTTCAAAGAATTTGTATTTATTCCCCTGTTTTATTGAGAAATACATCCTCCTCCTAGAAGCAATAACAAAATAACAAGAAATAAAAACAGACAAAAAGAACCGTATAAATTAACGAAATCAATTATCGTTTATCAAACTTCTAAGTTATATGTACTTATTTCTCCGTTTGACATCGCCTAATCAAAACTTTCTTCAGACCCTGTTTTCTAGAGCATTTAGTAAGCTTTCGAATGGTAACCATCCGTTTACCAAGATTCTCAACCGTTTTCGAGATATTAAGAAATTATACGAAGTTCCCAAAACTTTTTATTATTTCTGACAACAGAAAATTGGTCTCATTTTACCTATCCTGTTTTACACACACATACATTTTCCTTACAAATACAACATAAGAAATTACAAAAATAAAAAGCAATAAAAAACCAAGGGAAAGAGACAAAAATTACAAAAAGAACGACAAAAACCCGTTCATAAGAACAAAACAGACGTATTTGAAGTTTTAAGCACTTATTTCTCCGATTGACATAACCTAATCAAAAATAGTTTTAGAATCATTTTTGTAGAGAATTTAGTAAGCTTTCAAATAGTTTCAATCCACTTACCACGATTTCCCAACCGTGTTCGAGATATTAATGAAAGTATACGAAGTTTCCAAAACTTTTCATGTCTGTTCATAAAATATTTTATTCTAACCCTTCCTTAACTCCAAACGTAACATAACTTTCAACATATTAGTTTTAATGAAAGTAGAACATGCAGATAATGTTTCAACTGAATCCCGTAATTCTAAGTACCCAAACCAAAAACGGTATTCAAAAACTATTTTTCCAATTTTCTCGACAACGGTTAAAGCTATCGCCTTGAAAATGGTTTCATTCGTTTTTCTAGCCCAAGAAGCCTATAAAACGAGTACTTACAAGCTTATGAACTCAAAAACGTAAGCGTTACGATTTTTTCTGCGCGAATTTCGCCCCAAACGCCATCTTCCAGTGGGCGGATTTTGCTGGTTAACGAACTTGACCTTTCAAATTGGATGACAGATTTTTGTACCAAATTTCATCAAAATCGGACCATTCGTCTTCTATTTAGAGAGCGAACAGACAAATATATATATATATATATATATATATATATATATATATATATATATATATATATATATATAAATATATACATATATATATATATATATATATACAAATTTGAACCACCGTTATTTTCGGTTTCTAGGGGTTCTGAAACGCAAAATTTTCTAGTCGGTACTTCCGGATTGTTTCATTGTATCAACCTTATAAGCGGGGTTCCTCCCTATGGGGGAGGGAGGAACCGCGCTAAAAAGCCTAGCTACGCAGTCCAGGCAACGAATGCTTAAAAACAGCTATAGGTAGAAATGTTTGGAACACAATTTTTGACTTCGTAACTTTGTATGGGCTGGATAGGAGGTGAACATATCAAAAGTCCTTACCCTTAACCTTTGAGCCGGGGAGGAGGGGGGGGGGTTTAGAAGGTCCCATTTTTCCGGTGTTCACTAATATCTCGGAAACCCTGCGTCCTAGCAACATGACTATTCTATAACAAATGAATGCTGATTAAATTTCATACAAGTTCTATTCTACAATACAAGTTCTGGAAATAACACAGTTCCATACATAGGTTATATACTAAATATTCATAAATATTACTTAGTTGTAACCAGATTCATCAATTAGCAATCAATAGTTTTCAACGCAGGTTCTATACTAAATATTGATCAAAAGTATTTAATTAGAAAAAAAAAACAAGCTTTCTCAAGACTTTTTTTTGGTCCATGTTGGACCAAAAACCAACATGGTTTGTTTGTATCTACTCCTTGGACTTAATTAGGTATATTATTCTATATCTTGACTTGTTATTCGTCAAGACTTGTTATTTGTCCTTCTGTATCTACTAGATAGGCTTTATTCGGCATATTATTCTATATAGGCTATATTAGGCATGGTATTCTACTCAATCATTCTTGTACTTCTTCTTGATCCTTCTGTATCCACTAAAAAGGCTTTATTAGGCATATTTTGTAGTGATTTATAGAGCTTTGCTTTAGAATTAGAGCCGGATTGTGTAATTTCCGCTTCTGTGTATAAGTTAACTACTGTCGGTGTCCCTGACGCCTTAACATCACTTTTATTCGAGATGTTCGAGAGGATTTCAACAATTTTCACGAGATATATTTAAAAAAAAGTTTATTTCTTTTCTAAGCTTTTCAAATGACACTAGGGATATGAACGTAACCGCGCTAAGATGATGCAGTTCCTGCGAGTCGGACTTTTTGTTATTTTTTTGTAATTTTTGTCTCTTTCCCTTCGTTTTTTATTGCTTTTTATTTTTGTAATTTCTTATGTTGGGAAAATTTTGTGTGTAAAACAGGACAGGAAAAATAAGACCAATTTTCTGTTGCTAGAAATAATGTAAATTTTGGGAACTTTCATTAATATCTCGAAAACGGTTGAAAATCTTGGTAAACGGAAGAATACCATTAGAAAGCTTATTAAATGCTCTACATAAAAGGTTCTAATGAAAGTTTTGATTAGGCGATGACAATCGGAGAAATAAGAGCTTGAAGCTTTAAAGTAATTGATTTCGCTTATTCGAACTGTTCTTTTTGTCAGTTTTTTATTCCTTGTTATTTTTTAATTGCTTATAGTTGGATAATGTATTCGAAAATAAAACAGGTTAAGTAAAATAACAAAAACAATTTATTGTTAGAAATATAGAGTTCCAAGATTCCAAGACCTTGTAACTAGCGGGACCGTTTCTAGTGTTGCCGACCCTTCCAGGTAAGATTGTAAATCCTACCTTTCAAGACTGGTGGAACCAAAATAATAACTGTCGGGGTTCGGTCACTGCTGCTTAATAAAACTACATTTTATCGTAAAAATGGTTTTATTGTGCCGACGTTTCGGCTTGAACTTCAAGCCTTCATCAGGGCTGTAAATACAAGTAGGACATATTTAACACTAATATATGCACATATCTATGTAAATATACCTAACATATATATAAATATATATATATATAATATATATATATATATATATATATATATATGCATATACACATACACATATACACGCACACATATGTATATATATATGCCCACATACATACACATATGGGGTATGTATTATTAAGTAGCAGTGACCGAACAACGGATGACAACGGGGACAATCCCTACCTTGCATCATCAACGGTCAACGATCTCCTCTCAACAAAATAATAACTGCTTCTATTTTTTTTTTTTTTTTTTTTTTTTTTTTTTTTTATTATTATTGATTATTACAACAATATGAGTTAACATATTTGCAGTAATATTGCTGGTTCAGTTATAATGACATTGTGAGGCTTGATGTGGGAATATGAACAATTACAAAACCCACAATAGTAATGCATTAAAGAAAAAATAAATAAATAAATAAAAAGATAATATAAAATAATAATGAATCAACTGTAAAGAATTTTAAATGAAAATATAAGACACTTTGTGCACTGCAGATGTTAATGCAAATTGTCTCTAGGCCACCTCCGCTTCAGCCTTCTATGGGGATTTTGTGGATTTTGGAGCGAGGATAGAGAATTTATCAAAGGATTTGGATGGCCTGGGAGATTGGAATGGAACTTCTGATAGACTGATTTGGCCACGGATTGGATAAAGGGGATATTGAAGTCATTATGGAGGGTTAGGTTCGAGACATAGTAAGGAGCATTGGATATTTTTCGAAGGATTTTGGATTGCATTGTTTGTATTCTGTAGGAATTGGAAGGTTTAGTGGAACCCCATAGTTCTAGTCCATAAGTCCATATTGGTCGGAGTATGGTATTGTATATAAGTCGTTTGCTAGTCAATGATAGTTTTGAGCGTTTGTCCAATAAGCGTGATAAAAGTCTAAAACGTCTGTTTAGTTCCTGTCTTTTCTGAGTTATGTGTGGCTTCCAAGTTAAGCGTTTGTCTAGTATCAGGCCTAAGTATTTTACTTGCGATTTCTGCGGGATTATAATGTTTTGGAGGGTTATTGGCGGGCAGCTTGACTTACGAAGTGTGAAAGTTGCATGGCTAGATTTTTCTGCATTTACTTTGATTCTCCATTTATTTAGCCATGGTTGAAGTAGGCACAGGTGTTCTTGGAGGGAATTAGAAGCAAGAATTGGATTTTGGTTGACAGTAAGGATAGCAGTGTCATCAGCATACATGTGGATGGATGTTTCAGGATAAGATGGGTTATCAGCCGTATAAGCCAGGAATAGTACGGAACTGAGAATTCCACCTTGTGGGACACCTGCAAGTTGGGGGAAGATTGGAGATAATGAGGTACCATAGGATGTCTGGAAAAAACGGTCGGAGAGGTAGGATTTCATTATAAGGTAATAAGTTGAAGGTAGGATTTCTTTGAGTTTAAACAGCAAGCCCTGGTGCCACACTCGATCGAAAGCCTGAGCTACGTCAAGGAAAACCCCAGAGCAATACTGCTTATTCTCGAAGGATGAGGATATGCTGTCTACGATACGGTGGCATTGGTGAATAGTGGAGTGGGAATGGCGAAACCCAAACTGGGAGGATGGGATAATGGGATCCAGGATTGGATAAAGACGTTTGAGAAGGAGTTTTTCAAGGATTTTGCCCATTATTGGAAGGAGTGAGATGGGACGATAGGATGAAGGTTGATGAATAGGTTTACCAGGCTTTGGGATCATCCGGATAACTGAAAATTTCCACAGGATGGGGAAATATGTCGTTCTTAATACGGCATTATATATGTAAGTTATTCTTCTATTTTAATCTTTCGAAATTAGACTAGGGATAGGAACGGAACCGCGCTAAGATGAGGCAGTTCCTGCGAGTCGGACTTTTTTAGTAAAACATAGTTTACTTACGAATTTTACGTTTTCTTAGACCTTTACCTCGAATATCATGTGGACGTTTTTTATCGACACTCCTGCATAGCGTCAAATCATAAACATGTATCAGTAACAATAATGAATGTAAGCTAAGCGCCTATCTCCTCGTGTCTTTGTTTGTGTGTGTTTTTTATTTATTTTTTGTTTATTCCCCTTCTCTGCATTAACTATAAGCGTTGGAATTAAGCAATAAATCTCAAAAGGATTTAATACTCATAACATTCAGTATTACACGAATACCGCAAGGAAATAAATTTTTCATGTATGTAGGAGGCCCCTACACCTTAATGGATGTTATGGAGCCTGGTAATTCAAGGAGATAAGTGTGAAATGCAACTTGTAAGAGGCCTTACACTAGGCGCAGTGTGTAAAGAATGGTTCTCAGGCAGGCTGTATATTTTGACCTCACATGAACCTCGGGTGCTTACAAATAGAAGGGCTAAACAGTTTACAATATTTACACACGACTTATCTCCAGGAATTACTTCAGAAATTATTTTTATTTATTTTCCTTTGGTTACTTCGGGGGGTGTAGGAGTAGTGAAAAATATACACGCCAGGTTATACATATATATATATATATATATATATATATATATATATATATATATATATATATAGAGAGAGAGAGAGGGAGAGAGAGAGAGAGAGAGAGAGAGATTTGGAAACTACTCAATACTCCAATGCTCTCATGACTTATAAGTTTTCTTTCATTCTGTAACGAGTCCTATAACATCCATTTTGTTTCTAAACCAATTTATTTTCTTACAATTATTTGTGTTCACAAACTGTAGATCTTGTACATTCTCCATTTTTTGAGAATTTCATTTATGAAATTCCTCAAACAGTTTCTTTTTTCTTTAATTTACTTTTTATATATCACTTATTACGGAAATATAAAATTTTCAAATTATTATTATTATCTTTTATGTGCGTTTGTTCAAAATTCTCTTTTTCGTAGTTTGTTTTTATGTGCAGAAACAAATTCTCAAAGGTTCACCACAAATAATGTGGTTGCAAAAGAAAGGCAGCTTTTTAATTTACCCTAGGTATCCTAATGGACTAAAGAATATATATATGTTAGTCATGAAAGGAGCGGTGGTGTACCTGAAACCCAAAATTGAAATGTATATCCTATGCCATCTACCAATGTATAATATTTCAACTGTCATCATTTAAAGAAAAAAAAAAAAAAAAAAGAAAAAAAGAAGATTGAATTGTAGTTACATCAAATACATAAAACCAAGAATATATTGTATTTTATGTTTTAACTGTTTCCGGAGGAATTCGTTGGTTTTATGTTGTTTTTATATCTACTGCCCAATCCTTTATTGTTTATTATAGTGACAAACAACAAACCTAAAACGTTTGTTGTGATTTGTATAGGACTGTGTGTGTCCAGCGATTCGACTGGTATCTGTAAGTACTATCCTTGGGGGGAGAGATATACCTATTGTGGGGTAGAGAATTAACTCAAACATACTTAGACCACCATTACCCCTGTTAGGTGTTATCTCAGGAAAGGGTGACCTCAGACGATAAGGCTTGATATCGGGAGCCGAACCAGTTCAGGGTGAAGTCTCCCTCTCTCCGACGATGATTATATGCTTGTGCGAGTCCACCTTGACTCCTGCGGGGGAAATAGGATACCGAGTACTCGGCTATTGGGGTGCAGGTTGGTGGTGATTGGTTGTCGTAGCTGATATCCTTTCCAAAGGATTACTTTCGCTCCAAGGATATGAGAACCATCAAGGCTAGACGTAATGAAATTTACGCGAATCAGGATCGTATCACATTCAGTTTTTTTTAAATCCCACTAAAGTGGTTTAAAATCCACAAGGAACTCCTCGTTTTAGGAAAGATCTGTGTGTTCAATATGACAATGCATTCTATTTTATTTATCTAGGTTTCGTGGATTCCACAGGCTCTCCAAACGTTTACTCAGCTTGCTATGACGTTCACATTAATTAATTAGTTGGTTATTTCTTGGACAGCATATTCATAAATTCGAAAATGGTGTTACCCCCGGATAAGTACCTAAAATTCTAACATCTATCGAAAGTCCGCAGTCGACTGTCTGTCGATTAGCCGATCAGTCTATCACTTGGTATCTCTCCAAAAGAAGACATTTGTATCAAGCAAAAGCTCATTTTTTTCAAAGATTTGGTAAGAATTAGTTACAAAATGTGAATAAATCAGTGAAAACCGATTTTTATGTAGTACAGATGACCGAGGAGTAATTTACCTTAATGGAAAATAATTAAGATCGTGTATGTTTTATATGAGAAGAAAATAAATATTAATGTTTCGTATATTAATCTCTATATTTAGGGCTTCCCCGTGGTCTAGTGGTTAACGCCATTGATTCTCATGTGGGAGATGGTGGCTTCGAGTCCCACCGCGGCAGAAATTGTCTCATCTCACGGCTCGTTGACAAAATGGCTCGCTGGTAGTTCAGTGATTCTTATGATCTCTTTTTTTTTTATCTTTTGCTTATTTCTTCACTTTATTATCTTCACTATTTGATTTGAACTATTTTTACCTGACTCAAGGTAAAAGTTACAGTTTCTTAAACTCTTTTATATTTAGCAGTATTTTTTCAACTATTCTATTTTTATTTAATAATTAATTTGACTTTAAAAGACTACTTATTATTTATTTTATGTTGCTTAATTTAAACAAATTAAATGCTAAAAGGCAGATTTTGTTACCCTTCCAAGAATTGTAAGAATGTGCTAACATTTTTGCTCAATTAAACGTTTATTCTAATGCGATAAATGCCATTATTAAAATTAAAAAAAAAATAAATCAGTTCAAAACTAAACTATTTTAATGAATTAGTATTTTAAAACTATTTTGAAAATATTTTAATGAGTATCAAAACTATTTATTGAACTTTAACCCCTGTTGTATCTCCCAGATACATCGCGCGTTCCCGTGTGTGGAGAGGAGAGCGCGCTCCCGAGGGTTAAATGTCAACAGAATGAATTTAAATTTAGTAAAATTACAGATCTTGTAATGTGACAGTTAATTAATAGCATTTTCCCCCCATTTTATATGCTCAAGATATTGATATTTTAATCCAAGTATTAAAGGCATTAATATTCAATTTTTGTTGCATAGGAATAATTAACAAAAGAACTATTTTTTGAAACCCATCTTCATTTAAATATCTTTAATACTGACATTCTGATTAAGGATTCGGAATTAAGGAGGCTGTCAGAGTTCATCATGAGATAATAACTTCTTAATCTGTAATATGAAAAGATTCCAGATAATATCTTGAAACAATTGCTTATTTAATTCCTTTTTAATGACATTCTTTATTCCGTCAGTTGACGTGGCTAGGATTTATAATTATTAATAGATGATTTATATCGTCTGATATAAGATAAGGAAAACTGAGGAGAGAATTGAGTTTGGCTTTATTAATCTACAATCAAAGATGTATATGCGTGAAGGAATCACGCAAAACCTCTCATCAGGATTAAGCAATTAAATATTTTGGGCTATTATAGGTTACTCGCAAGATTGAAGAATATACATTCTTTAATAATACCTCAAGCCAAATAATAGTTACATCACTTCTAAAATAAAATATCTTTCACCACATTCTATAAACCTTTCATAACAACTGTAAAATAAAATGCGATAAGATACAGGGTGGGCCATGAATTAGTTAACATTTCAAAAAATAGCATAAAATATACCATTGGACATATTTTATAAATTGTTCTTTTTTTACAAGAAAGCTAATTTTTTTTTTTTTTTTTTTTTTTTTTTTTTTAACGGGGCATCTACATCTTGGTCATTAGCGCCAAAGAAAGCTAATTAGTTTGACTTCATTTTTTTTTAAATTACATCATCTAAATGGCTACCGTTTCGAATTTTGGACTCTTCTAAGCGAAATTTTCGAATTCTCGTCAGCAAAGAGACCGCAATATCGCCGACGTATCTTGGCTTATTTTTTCTTTTAGTTGACTTAGTGTATTTGGCGTATAACCAAAATGTGTGTGTTTTGGTTTTATCATAAGTTGGAATTTGAACATAATTACTAAGAATTTCAATTTTTTAAAACATCGAGTCATATATCTTGTAGCCCAAGGTTTAAAACGCTGCCTTGCGCCAATTCAGGACCCTGAACATTTTTGATCCTGCCAGGGGCTATTATTTTCCGGTGAAATTGTATTTTATACTTTCTATTAATATTTTGTAAAACAAAAAAATCAAATTTCTTGTACATCAACTTGTTCTACTGCATTGTGCATGGTACACATATATTGTTACATTATTTGTTTAAAATTGCAATAATAATCATAAAGAAAACGGCCAACCTTCACTGGTTGAAATATTTATTTATTTCACTTTTTCCAGAGCGCTTTAAGGGCAAGGACTTATCCTCATTGCACTGAGATTGTACACTTGTGTGGCTCTCGGAGCGCTTTCTCGGCAAGGACTCATCCTCATTGCCCTGAGATTGTACACTTGTGTGGCTCTCGGAGCGCTTTCTCGGCAAGGACTCATCCTCATTGCCCTGAGATTGTACACTTGTGTGGCTCTCGGAGCGCTTTCTCGGCAAGGACTCATCCTCATTGCCCTGAGTTTGTACACTTGTGTGGCTCTCAGAGCGCTTTTTTGATAATTATATAGATTATTTAATTTTCTGCTTGAAAAGCTAGGAACTTCTAGGCTCCTTTTTAGTCAAAGGGTATTGGAATTAATTTCGGGGTTTGCCCGAACGCTTTCGTCAAGCCCTGGGTAAACCACTCTTTCCGGGAAACGACTGCATATTGACCTTTGAATATGACATTTTTATATAAATTAATATCAAAAGGAGTAACATTTAGAATATTCGGCGCTAATGGCCAAGATGTAGATGCGCCGTTTAAGAAAAAAAAAAAAAAAAATTAGAATATTTTTGATGTACGACAGTTTAAATGAGCATTTTTTACAATACAGTCTTTTATAATTATTTATTACAAAATGTGCAAAGATGATAACAAAAACGATATATATTTATGATTATTACATGTAGAAGTATCAACGTTCGTTACTGTGTTTCCTACCTATCGGGACGACAGAAACAAGCTAAAAACAAACTAAAAAAAAAAAAAAAAAAAAAAAACTAGGTTGAGGACTGGCTAGGAAATGGGTTGGGAGAGACTTGAGCTCGGCTTCCCCTCAATTACATTACATCCCTTGTAATTATCAGCCTTATCAAGGTCGAAATGGATACATTCTCTGCACTGGATCATATCAAACTTACCATAGACATGTTCTCCTTCACCTATGTATCGCCTTACATTTCCTAATACTCTTATCCCTTGTTCGACAGGAACCTATACAATCATTAAGGACATCGTCTAAAAGATGAAGGAAAACCTATCTGTCATTAGAAAGTTTGTATAAGTACAAAGATTTACTGGGTCCAAATCCTCGCCGGGCAGGATGATTTATCCTAGAAGAAACATATTTCTGACTCCACAAATATAATGATAATAGGTAAATAATCTAAGGGGTTAGGTCCGCCAGTAAATATACAGTTGTGGTACCTGTTGGAGAAGACCGTCGTCACTGGCATCGGTGCGAGTACTGTGGGCGAGCGCTTTCAACGTAAGTACGTCATTATCAAGCCACTGTTAAGTTAGTACTGAGATTTATTAACAGTGGCTTGAACGACGTACTTACGCCTAAAGCGCTCGCCCACAGTACTCGAACCGGTGCCAGTAACGACGGCCTTCACCAACAGGTATGACAATAATGATAATAGATAATAAATATAATGATAATAGGTAAATAATCTAATGGGTTAGGTCTGCCAGTATATATACCGTTGTCACACCTGTTGGAGAAGACCGTCGTCACTGGCATCGGTGCGAGTACTGTGGGCGAGCGCTTTCAACTTAAGTACGTCATTATCAAGCCACTGTTAAGTTAGTACAGAGATTTATTAACAGTGGCTTGAACGACGTACTTACGCCGAAAGCGCTCGCCCGAACAGTACTCGAACCGGTGCCAGTAACGACGGTCTTCACCAACAGGTATGACAATAATGATAATAGATAATAAATATAACTATTGCAAAAAAAGAAAAAAAATGGATATTGGGGGATCATTACAGTTGCAAAAAGTTTACAAAAAATATTAATGATTACTGTAGAGGTAAGCCATCTGAATCGATAAAAGATAGATCTTCTTAACACAATATATCGATTTGTTTCAATCGATCTCCGATTTGGGCCGATCTTGATAAAGACTCGAGCTCCAAAGGCATATCTTTTAATGAATCGATCTCCAAGGGCCGATCTTTTAAAGAATCGATATACCCTGAATACCTAAACATAAATATTATATATAAAAAAAGGAAAAAAATGCAAAATAAGAAAACCAAAATTTAATTTATTGGCCTAAGAAAAAAAAAACGTTTTATGTAAAAATAATAACAATATTACGGCGTTAATGGCCTAGACATGGATGTGCCTTAAACAAATAAAAATAAAATAAATAACAATATTAAATTTTTTGAGATTCAGTGACAAATCTTCCTTATTTGCGTTTTGATTTTATGGATTTTTTAAACATAAGACTAGAACCCTCTGATTGATTCAATGTCAATGATCTGTAAATATATGGTCCTTGTAGTGGATGGTTCCTTACGTTCCTTTAGGCTGTGTTTATTCGGTCGGTGTTTCTATTTTTTGCACATTAGTTTTAGCGCGGTTCCTCCCTCCCTTCATAGGGAGGAACCCCGCTTATAAGGTTGATCTCATAAAACAATCCGGAAGTGCCGACTAGAAAATTTTGCGTTTCAGAACCCCTAGAGACCGAAAATGATGGTGGTTCAAATTTGTATATATATATATATATATATATATATATATATATATATATATATATATATATATATATATATATTTGCCTGTTCGCTCTCTAGGTCCCAGAAAAATGGTCCGATTTTGATGAAATTTCGTACAAAAATCTTTTTGGAGCGAATGTCGCACGAAAAAAATCGTTCCGCTTACTTCATATGCTTGCAAGTACTCGTTTTATAGGCTTCTTGGCCTAGGAAAACGAATGAAACCATTTTTAATGCGTTAGCTTTGACCGTTTTTGAGAAAATTGGAAAAATAGTTGTTGAATACCGTTTTTGGTTTGGGTACTTAGAATCATGGGATTCAGTTGAAACATTTTCTGCATGTTCAACTTTCATTAAAACTAATATGTTGAAATTTTGGTTACGTTTGGAGTTAAGGAAGGGTTAGAATAAAATATTTTATTAACAGACATGAAAAGTTTTGGTAACTTTGTATACTTTCCTTAATATCTCGAAAATGGTTGAGAATCTTGGTAAACGGAAGCTTTTTAATTGCTTATAGTTGGATAATGTATTTGAAAATAAAACAGGTTAAGTAAAATAAGAAAAACAATTTAATGTTAGAAATATGGATTTCCAAGATCCTTTCTTGGGTTGGCCGACCCATCCAGGTAACATCATAAATCAAGACCTTTCAAGAAATGTGGAACCAAAATAACAACTGTTTCTATCATTCCAAATGAAACTAGGGATAAGAACGAAACCGCGCTAAGATGATGCAGTTCCTGCGAGTCGGACTTTTTATATAAAGCTGAAGGTCAGGCCTTAGACGTTTTGATTTGCCTTGGTGTGGTACGAAGATCCAGTAACCGTACGGACAATAGATTTACTGGGCCCGAATCCCCGCCTGGCAAGATAATTTATCATAAGCAATAAAAAATTAATTCACAATCGGCGTATTCCAATCAGTGTGGCTAAACGACCAAATGAAAATAAAATAAATTAACCTATATGTTTATAACATATTATAGGGAGTTCCTTTTTTACAAAATAGGAGATTAATAAAATCCCCGAGCCGCTCCCTCGTGATCTCATTTCACACCGTGGTCTACCACCTTAACCTATATTCTCCAATTTTCCAAGACACAATTTTCCAATTGATACTTCATAAGATTAAGTAGTTACTAAAATCATTCCGACACGATAAGCAATTATGTCGGCTATAAAAGTTTGCACTTATAATTGGGCCATTACTTACATGTAGGATGTGGGGGGGGGGGGGATTAATCTTGACAAAACGGAATATTTTTTATTATAATTTTTTAGCGTAAATCAAATTTAATCTTCTCCTTTGCGACATTAAATTTTGTTAGCACACGGAAAGAGTGAAAAAATATGTGGAATAATGAAAAAAATAAAATAAATAAATATACTCAGTAGCTAAGGCGTGAAATTTGCAAACCTCCATTAGTCATTGAAAATAATATATTTGAGGTGTAAGTAGATAAATTTCCAAGTGCCTTTATGGACCAGCGGCTTTATGACTGTATAATTCACACGACACTCCTTAATGTCGAACCCACACTCCTCTCTATCATACCTGATTACTTTCAAATGTACGTGAGTGTCTGTGTTACATTACTAGGCTTTTATGTTTTTCTAAATATATTTTAAATTAAGTTATAGTTTCTAAAAATTTAAACTTAAAAGATTTTAACTCTGGGGTAACTAAAATGGAGAAAATTGAAAAGCTTAGTACGCATCTATTAATGTTGCAAATATAGAATGGATTACTAAATATATATAAAACAAAGTAAATTTTCTAAAAGTAGTTTCACAAGCAAATGCAAATTTTGTACCTTTTAGCACTTTCCTCCGAAGGAAAGTAGCTATTGAGGTTGGACTCATGACGGAATTTTTGAAAAATTTCTTCAAATCTTTATCGATCCTACCTAGTAGACACCGAAAATGACCCCCGTTAAAATTTATATATATATATATATATATATATATATATATATATATATATATATATTTGTTTGATGTTATTTTTCGTCACTGGGATAGTATTTTTAGATGGAACGGCATTTTTCTCCAGCGGTGGTACTCCTGCTCACTTCTTCCCGGAATATTTCGATGGATTCATCTCCATCTTCTTCAGCCAGGTACTTGTTTCTTCCTCGGTGGTAGCCAAGGGAATGACATTTTTCTCGATCTGGGCTCCTTTTCTCCCCTCTAGCCACAGTATCGGCGGACGAATGGTGTTGAAGCTCCCAGGTGTAGTTGGGATTCTGTCCGTTGGCAGCGCTGATGGTATTGCGTCCTTTTTTTTTTTTTTTTTTTTTTTTTTTTTTTTTTTTTTTTTTTTTTTTTTTTTTTTTTTTTTTTTTCTTCCTCCTGCTTCTATTTTCCTCGCCGTAAGGTTTTATATGTTTGATGTTATTTTTCGTCACTGGGATAGTATTTTTAGATGGAACGGCATTTTTCTCCAGCGGTGGTACTCCTGCTCACTTCTTCCCGGAATATTTCGATGGATTCATCTCCATCTTCTTCAGCCAGGTACTTGTTTCTTCCTCGGTGGTAGCCAAGGGAGGAAAAAAAAAAAAAAGGACGCAATACCATCAGCGCTGCCAACGGACAGAATCCCAACTACTATAAACT
The DNA here is from genome assembly GCA_946811695.1 of Gonocerus acuteangulatus. Taxonomy (NCBI): domain Eukaryota; kingdom Metazoa; phylum Arthropoda; class Insecta; order Hemiptera; family Coreidae; genus Gonocerus; species Gonocerus acuteangulatus. The sequence goes on from OX328132.1 coordinate 103,701,865, forward strand.
TCAGTAAAATAGCCTTTTAGCACTTTCCTCCGAAGGAAAGTAGCTATTGAGGTTGGACTCATGACGGAATTTTTGAAACATTTCTTCAAATCTTTCTCGATCTTACCTAGTAGACACCGAAAATGACCCCCGTTAAAATTTATATATATATATATATATATATATATATATATATATATATATATGTGTCTGTTAACACGATAGCGGCCAGAGTTTTTGTTTTTTCGTCACGAAACTTGGTATATAGCATTCAATTAGCAAACAATTGAACGAGTTCGTTAACCACCAAAGTCGGTCCACCGGAAGGGGCGGTTTACCCCGAACCCAAAACCTTACGGCTAGGAAATTACTGGGGAAAACGCATTACCATCAGCGCTACTAACGGACAGAATCCCAAGTAACACCAGGGAGCTTCAACACCATTGGTCCGCCGATACTGTGGCTAGAGGGGAGAAAAGGAGCCCAGATCGAGAAAAATGTCATTCCCTTGGCTACCACCGAGGAAGAAACAAGTACCTGGCTGAAGAAGATGGAGATGAATCCATCGAAATATTCCGGGAAGAAGTGAGCAGGAGTACCACCGCTGGAGAAAAATGCCGTTCCATCTAAAAATATATATATTTATATATATATGTCTGTTTACACGATAGCGGCCAGAGTTTTTGTTTTTCGTCACGAAACTTGGTATATAGCATTCAATTAGCAAACGATTGAACGAGTTCGTTAACCACCAAAGTCGGTCCACCGGAAGGGGGGTTTACCCCGAACCCAAAACACTAATTTGACTATGTCAGCCGTAATATTTGTTATATTTCAACGAAACTTGGTATTCGTAGTGGTAATATAGAGAGAAAAGTGAGATATAAAAATGAACTAAATCGGTTTATTAGAAGGGGGGGGGGGGGGTTACTCCGGACCCACAATACCAATTCGCCACTACCAGCCGTGAGTTTTGGTATATTTCGACGAAACTCGGTATTCGTAGTGGTAATCCACAGGTAAATATGTGTTGTAAAAATAAACTAAATCGGTTCATTAGGAGGAGGGGGGGGGGGTTACTCCGGACCCAAATTCCTAATATACTCATACCGTTCGTAATTTCTGCTGTATTGAAACGAAACGCGGTATACGTCGTGGGTAACTCATGAGAAAGAAGTATTGTAAAAATGAGCTGAATCGGTCAATCGGAAAGCGGGGGTTTACTTTGTAATATATTTCAATAGAAAATCCCACCAGACTTAGGTTCACAAAGCCGCCGCAAGGAGCGCTTTGTATCTAGAGGGACTGTATCCTGTTCCTGCGTTAGATCAAAATACGATAATATGAGGTTTTTTGTATTTATTACGTAGTGTAGTAGGTAACATGTGTAAACATAACTGGAAGCAAATTAATAATTGATCAGTTACTCATTACAAATTTAAAAGAGAACTATTCATGTTTTCATTTTATTTATGTAGGATATTTTAAGCAAATTGTTCTGGAAAGCAATCTACACTACCCAAATTCTGAGGAAAATGCTTAGTTATGCAGCTCCTGCGTTACGGACTTTTTATGTCAATCATGTTTTTTTATGAATTAGTAGTGATTACTGAAACCACGTTTATGGTATATAAAAACCAATTAAACCATCATAAAGTAGATAAAAGTTCCTTTGAGAATCTACGGTTTGTAATGTTACTATGTTCTTTTTAAAGGGATTAAAGGGCGGTTCTATAAACGAAATTTAGGTTAGTCATCAATAACTTTTTTTTTTGAGAATTATTTACACTATCCCCTGAAGTTTTCAAACTCCTTTACTTTCAGGAAAACTTATCCGTTTAATAAAATTTAGTTATCTAATAATGAAGTTAATGGTTGCTTGGTTATTAAGAGCGAAAGAAAAAATATCTTACTTGTTTTGGAAGGACATTAATTTCTCTTCACATTTTTTTCAATTATCAAGAGGCATTTGACCCTTTATAACCAAGCAAACGTCACCTTCATTATTAGGTATCACTCTCAATTGATATAATTTCAATGATTTGTGATCATTCCCACGACCAGAGTTGGGCAAACGTTAGCGCGCGCTAAAAGCTGATACCTTTCCGCTAATTTAGCGAAACTGTAGAAAGCCAGCGCTAATAATTAGCGGTTAGCGGCGGCAGTGCGCTAACCGCTAATCTATTTATGAAATATCGTAATTGCTAATTGCATAAGCTATAGTTACAAGTTGTAACTATAGCTTAAGCTATTAGCAATTACCATATTTCATAAATAGATTAGCGGTTAGCTCACTGCCGCCGCTAACCGCTAATTATTAGCGCTGGCTTTCTACAGTTTCGCTAAATTAGCGGAAAGGTATCAGCTTTTAGCGCGCGCTAACGTTTGCCCAACTCTGCCCACGACACTTTACTGCGTTAGTAGAGCTCCGGACTATATCCTATTAAGGCGTCTTGGTTGAGAGGAAGGATGATTGGGGCTGGATAAGGATTAGGCTGTAGGATTAGGATGATTGATTAATTTAGTATAGAACTATGAGAAGCGCCTAGGGATTATATCATGGACAAAAGGGATATCTTGGTCATTGTGGAGTGTGCAAGTAAATCTACAGAAGGTGTTTCAATCGACATTTTCTAGTGCAAGGAGCCCTGTCCAAGTCTGTATTAATATTACTTTTCAAAATTATTTACAGGACATTATTTGAAAAGATCCCCAATAATACACTCCGAGTTGGGACATAATATACTATCGTTGCTTTCGATAAATATTATACAGAATAAATTGAGCATCGAATCTGAATAGCCGAGGCGTGTGTTTCATCACACCCACGCTGTTCCTTTACGATCGTTGTAAGCGCTTTTTCGACATCGAGGGCATTTCATAATGGTTCCTCATCTACATGAATGATTCGACTATCATTTCCACACTCATTCACTATTTGACTCTAGAAAAAAATGTTTCCACCTTATTTACATCCAACTTCACTTCGGCAATGGTCATGCTTCACATCGTTCAGATTATTACTCCTGGCCGTATTGAGCATTGCCTTTGGATGTGCACATTTGCCTTTGTTTCACACATCCTGCACTTAGTTATATGTCATACGAATAATGCAATTTGTTGCAGGCGTATTGCACATTGTCTCAGCTTGACCTGAACGTTGGTTGAATATGCTCAAGGTAAATATCCGAACTAGTATTTAAATTTAATAATCCTCCTATTTGAAATTTAGGAGAAAAAAAATTCAAATATTTATAGATTTAAAATATTTATTTAACTTATATGTAAAAGGAAATCTCTAACAATGATATTGTATGATTTTCTTTTCAGATTCCTTTAATTTTAACACCAGTTTGTACATAACAACGAATTTTTGGGTATGGGTTCTTTACACGAACCCAGGGATTTGGACCTGTGCCCCGGCCGGCCGCTTGATTTGTGCGTGTGGGGTAGGCTTACGTCTGACGTGTACAAAGTAACCATTCAGGTCTTGAACCACACAATAACAAGGATAACATGGATTCGAGAATCATGTGCAGGGATGGCAGCTAACCATGAAGAAATTCGAAGGGCTACTTCAGCGGTGGGGACCATTTGTCAACATTGTGTTCTGCAAGAAGGAGGCCAGTTCCAGCAACGTTTATAATTTTTCATAGAAATAGAATTTTTAGCATCAATATGCTTTACCGATGACTAAACTGAAAAAAAAGTGTCGGTTGGTGTTCGCACATACGTGGTGGCCATTTACGAAAAAGAAGACTGTATGTTATACAGTACATTACATAGGTTTATCGGGTTGACCTAAAGCATATTTATGCTCCTGAATTTGAGCAGAAGGCTCTAAACGAAATTAAGTTTTTATAATCAAATTAAATGTAAGGCCTTTATTAATTATTAAATGTAAATTCCATGTAGCATACTTTTATGTTTTTATAATAAACATGATATTATTTGTTTCTTTCCTCCTGCGTTCCAATTACAGTATGAAATTGAGAGTTAATCTTCAGAATATACCTTTGGAAAGCAGATCAAATTTTACAACTTTTGTTCGAAGAGTACTGAAGAAATGTTGTCGCAAACCGGAAGCTTTTGTTGATTTCTACTTTCAATTGATATTGTGGTTTAAAAGAGATACTTGTGAACATTGGATGAGTATTAGCCTTAAAGAAAATTTAAAAACAAATGTGTACAAGCAGAGAAAATTACAGTTGTACAACAAAAACACGTTTTTTTCTAAAATACATTTAGGACGGTATATGTCTAGAACGGAGTGAGATAGAAACGAGTGGTTGGTGGTTTTGAGCTACATTTGTTTCTAGTTTCACCCACTTCACCCTCCTGCTGAACCTGACTCCCATTTACCGGAACTAGATGATTTCCTACAATCTCCACTTCCTCTCTCCCTACCACCGAATGCAGTTAATCCATCTGAAGTTAAATATCTAATATCCCATTTACCTTCCCGGAAATCCCCTGGTTACGACCTCATTACCACCAGAATCCTTAAACAGCTCCCAACCAAGGCCATTGTATTCCTCACCTACATCTACAACTGCATCCTCCGAACATCCCATTATCCCATACTCTGGAAATACTCAATTGTTGTCCTTTTTCCTAAACCTGGTACACCTCCCAACAATCCTTCCTCCTATCGCTCTATTAGTCTTCTCCCAATATTCTCCAAACTATTTGAAAAGATTTTATTAAAGCGCCTACTACCTATCCTAAATTCCTTAAATCTCATCCCATCTCATCAATTCGGCTTCCGCTCCCAACACTCCACAGTGCAACAAGGGCTTCGTGTTGTTCTCATCTCCTTATCCCTCGAGCGGAAAGAGTAATGCACGTCTGCCTTCTTGGACGTTGCCCAGGCATTCGACCGATTCTGGCATTCAGGCTTACTCTTTAAACTCAAAACCCACCTTCCCAGCACTCTTTACCTAATCCTTCGCTCCTACCTCTCAGACAGGTTTTTCAGAGTCCGGCATGGAACATCCTACTCAGATTATTTCCCTGTAGAAGCGGGAGTTCCTCAGGGTAGTGTCCTCGGTCCCATCCTTATTACCCTTTATACGGCTGACATTCCAACACATCCCGACACCCTCCTGGTCACGTATGCAGATGATACGGCCATCCTCTCACCCCACACAGATCCAGACACAGCTTCCCAGAACCTACAATCCCATTTAACAGAGATTGAAAAGTGGTGCAATAAGTGGCGCATCAAGATAAACGTCGAAAAATGTCACCAAATTACCTTCGCCCTTCGACGTAAAACCTGTCCTCCCGTTTCCTTCAACAACAATCCGTTACCTATAACCAACACTATCCAAACCTTGGGTTTTATCTTGACTCACGATTGACATGGAAAGCACACATTAAACAAAAACGACAAGAACTCAATCGACGATTCGGACAGCTATACAGACTACTAAATCGAACATCTCACTTAACCGTACAGAACAAACTAACTGTCTACAACTCATTAATAAAACCTATATGGACTTACGGAGTAGAACTCTGGGGGACAGCAAAGCTTTCCAACATCCACCGAATCCAAACATTTCAATCCAAAGTCCTACGTACCATAGTCAATGCTCCTTATTATGTTTCGAATCGCACCCTCCATAATGACCTAAATATCCCTTTTGTCCAAGATATAATCCCTATCCGCTTCTCATCCTTCCATGGTAAACTAATCAATCATCCTATTCCTATAGCCCAATCCTTATCCAGCACCAATCATCCTTCCTCTCCACCAAGACGTCTTAATAGGAAGTGGCCCCGGGATCTACTTAGGCAGTGAAGTGTTGTGATAAAAAAAAAATAGTGTAATTGTAATTATGGTTTGAGAGTGATATCGATGGATATTTTCTCTCCTCATGAAATCACAGGCCACGTCTCATTCGCCTCCAATCCTCTCTGCTTCTGCAGGGTGTGGTTGGCGCAAGGCAACTCCAGGTCATTCTAGAATCCTTCCTAAAAAGGAAGGCATTCGGTTGACAACTGGGGCACCGGAGGCGTGGCCAAGCTACTAATAATTATATCAAATTACATAATACATATACTGTAGACTGTAATATTCTTTAAGCAAATAAAAAAAAAAAAAAAGCTCACCCACTGGAGTATTGTCGTTGACTTGCGATACACCCTGTATAATCTAAAAAATTCCGACTCGCAGGAACTGCAGCATCTTAGCGCGGTTCCGTTCATGTCCCTAGTGCCATTTGATAAGCTTAGAAAAGAAATAAACTTATTTTTTTTTATATATATCTCGTAAAAATTGTCAAAATCCTCTCGAACATCTCGAATAAAAGTGATATTAAGGCGTCAGGGACACCGACAGTAGCTAACTTTTACACAGAAGCGGAAATTACAGAATCTGGCTCTCATTCTAAAGCAAAGCTCTATAAATCAATACAAAATAAGCCTAATAAAGCCTTTCTAGAGGATACAGAAGCATGGGCGTATATGAGGGGGGGCTGAGGGGGCTGCAGCCCCTCCCGAAATTTTGAATTGATGATAAAAACTTCTCGTAAAACCCTTAAAAATAAATTAAATAAGATCACTTAGTTCATAAAACATATTTTATTTTACGTTTAATAGCGTTTTAGTTGCCTAAAACTATTCCAAGCTCTAAATATTTAGTATTCCATACCCTGGAAATGGTCTCAGCCCCCCCCCCCCCCCCGAAATTGTTTTTATATACGCCCATGTACAGAAGGATCAAGAAGAAGTACACAAGATTGAGTAGAATACCCTGCCTAATATAGCCTATATAGAATAATATGCCGAATAAACCTATCTAGTAAATACAGAAGGACAAATAAAAGTCTTGACGAATAACAAGTCAAGAAAAAAAACTTTATTTAACAAAATAAAACAAAGATTTGTTGCCCAACTACAATAGAATAATATACCTAATTAAGTCTATGGAGTAGACACAACTGGACCAAAAACAAGTCTTGTGGAATATTGTTTTTTTCCTAATTAAATACTTTTTATCAATATTTAGTATATAACCTTTGTTGAAAACTATTGATTGCTAATTGACGAATCGGTTTACAACTAAGTAGTATTTATGAATATTTAGTATATAACCTTATGTTTGGATCTGAGTTTTTGGGGTGCTCTCCGCCTAGGCTGTGTATTTGTGTCGGCAGATACCTGGGGTATATTTACAGCTCTTGAGGATTAACTCTTAGCAGGTAAATTTCCTGCGGCCCCCCTTGTTTCTACGGGCATTGAACCGCCATATTCGCTCATAGTATCTAACCGTTGTGAAGTTTATTTTTTGGATTAGGACTTAATATACATATGTACTAAATCATAGCAAGAAGTAATCCTCCGTCGTCGGTTCTTAACTATGTAGACTCGCTAATGTTATCCAATCTTAGATACATCGTATTTAAAATCCACAGCAAAAACACGACATTTCATCAGAATCCCCTGCTGAATAAAACTTATATAGAATAATATGCAAAATAAAGCCTATCTAGTGGATAAAAATAGAGGAAAAAAGCCGTTCGTGGTGGTAGAAAATCTTAAAAGTATTTCGCTCAGAAATCTCCGAAATATTGTCACTAATTTTACGTATCCTGTTTTATAGCCAAATAGATTTATATTCTATAATCAATAAGAAAAACCTACTAACAATAAAAAACTATGGGTAACAGATGAAAATAGGGAATACCAAGAATAATTCTAAAGAACGAAATCAACACCAGTACTGTAATCTAGATATTCATACGGCATCTTCGAATTCTAACAAACAAAATATTGATTCTAATTATACGTATCCTGTTTTATTGACAAATACATTTGACTACTATAAGCAATTAAAAACACTAGGGAATATGCCAAAGAACTCGGAGTAGGAGCCTCGACAGTTTCAAGACATTTGAAGGAAATCGACAAATGCAAAACTGACTTTTTATACGGTACAGCCTGATACATTTTTAACAATGAATTGTTTTTCTTATTTTAATTAATCTGTTTTATTGTCAAATACATTATCCAACTTTAAGCAATTAAAAAATAACAAGGAATAACGACAAACAAAAAAAACCGTTCGAATAAACGAAATCAATTACTTCAAAGTTTAAGCACTTATTTCTCCGATTGACATAGCCTAATCAAAAATTGTTTCAGAATCTTTTTTGTAGAACATTTAGTAAGCTTTCGCATGGTAACCCTCCGTTTACCAATATTCCTAACCGTCTTCGAGATATTAGGGAATGTATACGAAGTTCCCAAAACATTTCATGTCTGTTAATAAAATATTTTATTCTAATCCTTCCTTAGCTCCAAACGTAACCAAAATTTTAACATATTAGTGTTGATGAAATTCAAACATGCAGAAAATGTTTCAACTGAATCCCATAATTTTAAGTATCAAAATCAAAGACAAAAAGAACAGTTTGAATAAGCGAAATCAATTACTTTAAAGTTTTAAGCACTTATGTCTCCGATTGACATCGCCTAATCAAAACTTTCATTAGAACCTTTTTTGTAGAGCATTTAGGATGCTTTCTAATGGTATTCTTCCGTTTCCCAAATTCTCAACCTTTTTCGAGATATTAAGGAAAGTATACAAAGTTACCAAAACTTTTTTATGTCTGTTAATAAAATATTTTATTCTAACCCTTCCTTAACTCCAAACGCAACCAAAATTTCAACATATTAGTTTTAATGAAAGTAGAACATGCAGTAAATGTTTCAACTGAATCCCATGATTCTAAGTACCCAAACCAAAAACGGCATTCAAAAATTATTTTTTCAGTTTTCTCAAAAACGGTTAAAGCTATCGCCTTGAAAATGGTTCCATTCGTTTTCCGAGCCCAAGAAGCCTATAAAAAGAGTACTTACAAGCTTATGAACTCAAAAACGTAAGCGTTACGATTTGTTTTGCGCGAATTTCGCCCCAAACGCCATCTTCCAGTAGGAGGATTTTGCTGGTTAACGAACTTGACCTTTTAAATTGGACGACAGATTTTTGTACCAAATTTCATCAAAATCGGACCATCAGGGAAGCCAGAAATGAGCGAACAGACAAATATATATATATATATAAATATATACATATATATATATATATATATATATATATATATATATATTTATATAAATATATACAAATTTGAACCACCGTTATTTTCGGTTTCTAGGGGTTCTGAAACGCGAAATTTTCTTGTCGGCACTTCCGGATTGTTTCATTGTATCAACCTTATAAGCGGGGTTCCTCTCTATGGGGAGGGAGGAACCGCGCTAAAAATGTTTGTGCTGTATGTTGTCCAGTAATTTTGACTTGTTGTAGTACTTGAGTTTTTTTTCTGTATATTTGCTCCCAGCAACGAGTAATTCGGCCATAACAATAAGTAAGTGCTTTATAGTCAGTGGCGTTTCACAGTGTGATATTTATTTATTTGTTGTTGTTCCGCTTTATGGCGATTTACACCTTACATTTTATCACACTGTATATTGGTCTCACCTGTTTCGTCATGTCATTTAAGTGTTCAGTCGGGAATGGCCAATTCTTAAACACCATAATATCACTTCGTCTCTCCTATTATTCCTTCTGCTTTAAAGCCATTCGCCTACTGTCAAGGAAGACACTTCTAAGGTAACATATCCGATGAAAAAAACGCTTTTCCGGGATGTTTGACTCGTTCATTTTATTCATCGACGACCACAGTTATTATGGGCGCACACGCTGTAATTTTATTCGGCGAACTGTAAAGACTGATGGATGAATAATCAGAAGACGTGAGGAGAAATACGTTCTCGTCCATTCGCCCTCATCAATCTGCTCGCGGGCATGAAAATACTAGCCAGCTTGCCTGACTGACAGTGGAACCAAATCTTAATGGCTTGTATACTCGCGTGGCAGGCGGATATATAGGATTTACAACGCCTTTCACTAGATAGCATCAAACATCCCTCTCACCATTGTTAGCATCTTCAGTTCTCTTGATTTCAAGTCTACTGTTCATCCAACAGTAATCCTCGTGCCATAGATGGATATTTTAAATGTATTTGAAGCATACGCCAAGTTGAAGCCGCACTAACAACAAAGCAACATGGTATACTACGATAGATCAAAAACATTCATCAACATCAGGACCTATTGCAAGGGGCCAAATGAGTACTAAACTATCATAGCAAGCGGTAAATCCACATGTACGCAAAATTCATATAATTATTTGTTTAATGGATTTTATTAGGGCAAATAACTACAGGGTTATTTCCTTTGATTTATCTCTTCCTTTATACTTCCATTTACATACATATATACATAGTACAATAATATATGTTATTGCTTAAGTTTCACAACTTATATGCAATACCTGCAGCCGTATATACATATACATACACACACACACACACACACACACAAAACACTCCCTCACACACACACACACACACACACACACACACACACACACACGCACACACACGCACACACACGCACGCACACACACACACACACACACACAAATCCGAACCACCATTATTTTCGTGATGGATTCTAAAACGTGATATTTTCTAGTCGGGTTGCGTCATAAGCAGGTTTCCTCACTACGGAGGGATTGAGTAAACACGCTAAAAGTTGAATTACCGAGTCAAAAAATGGTTCTAAAGAAGAAATTACTTATTTAAAAATAAAGTGTGATGGCTAAATGTTTTGGGGTGCTATAAACACAGTATAGTTAAAAAGGTTTTAGTATTATTTTGGAAAATTATACAAATATTATGGAAAAAATAAATTTTGATGATGAGTTTTAAATGATTTTAATATTAAACGAATTTTTATTATTTCTTAAATGGAAAGTATTATGATGATAAATTTGAACAAATTTGGTGAAATGTTTTTCTAAAGATGGAGAAGCAGCTGATTAGCTGTCGTATATGTGATTGCGCATTTATCCCCGGTGAATCTATGAAAATTGTTTCCGCGAGGATAGTTAGTTCGTTGGGGTCCACGCTTAGATCTTGTAATAAATCTTGGGTCTGTTTTGGAATCGTCTCTCCTGCTCCAAACCAAAGGCTTTGAACTAAATATTTTCTTAGGCCGAATTTGTCGAATAAAATTCTATATATTTGGTCGCTGCGGATCGTTTGTTTAATGACTCAATCTTTTGGATATTTCATTCGAAATACACAACGTTGAAAATTACACGTTTTGCAAATCTTAATTTCCTGTAAAATCATCTTCCTGCAACTGGGACCTTCTACTAATGAGAGTTAGTTAGTAGAGGAATGTTAAAAGTGAATCCGAAACAAGCAAAGCCACATCATTTGTCGCTGGTAGCAGAGATGGAGGTTAAGAGAGGTGAGGCAGAAAAGCAGCTAGATTGATGCGTGCCGCCGAGAGAGAAAGGATGGTTGGAGTAGCAGCGAGGTGAAGACGGCTCTTGCAAAGTAATGGATCTTCTACGTGAAATCATCTCGCTTAATGGCCTCCTTCCCAAAGAATTTCGGGCTGAGGTAGAAAAAATAGCTGATGAGCCAGGATGATGGATTCATCAGCCATTTCATCACCGCCGCTGCACCACTTAATCAAAGTAAATCCACTCAAAACACCAGAAACCGGATTAGAAATTATTTAATATTAAGGATTATCTTCATTACTAAAATTTGACGATCTAGATTCTTCTAAAAATTTATATGTATATTTTATAGTGACCCAATCTTCTTTAATCCAATATTGTTCAGGGGATGGTCAATAAAAGAGAATTAACAAAGTCAATTCAACTTATTTTATTTAAACTCTACATGTTTCATATCTTAGGTTGTATTAAGGCGAACCTTCCCGTACAATGGCCACGTCCAAACTACGTATCAGCTCTGTGAAATCGATAGATTCCAAAAAATAAAAATCGACCATCCAGAAAAAAATTATAATAGCATAAATTTAAAATGAAATATTTTTTTTAGATGTTGTCACGGGATAATAATTCATTAAATTTTTTTCAGTAAATTAAAAAATATACTATTTAAATATTTGATATCTTACCTTATAATATGAATGTTTTCTTTTATTGTTCGCTTCGTCAAGTTTCTTTCTTTTTCTATTATTTCTATATTTGCTAAGTCGAATACGTGCTTATATTTTATGGAATGATTAGCCAGAGCACTTTTATTATGCTCATCATCCACATTTTTCACGTGTTGTTTTATCCTCTTTCTGAGTAACTGCGACGACTCTCCAAAATAAACCTTGTTACAATCTGTGCAATTAATTTTATAAATATTATATTTGCTATTCTTTTATTGACCTTCCGCCTGAAAAATATTGGGGTAAAAATTTATAATGATAATATTGATTATAATGATAATGAACTTCGTAGTATGGCAATTTATAATTTTGTTCGTCAAAAAAGGAACGGCCATAAAACCCCTAGTGCCGTTTGGAAAACGTGAAATAGAAACAGTTAAGACTTTGTTTTGACATTTCTTGAAAAATTTAAACACCCGCTGCAAAATAATTAAGACGAAAAACGAGATTAGCGAGCCAAAATAAAGAGGAAACTGGCAGAAACCAAACGGAAATTACTCGGCCCTCCATTTCGACTTCGGCTATTCCAACAACAAGCAACACGCTTCTCATTTATTTCTCGTGGTTTAATGACATTTCAACTAAATAAACAATGACGAATTAGTAACTGAGGCAAGCAGAGTCAAAACCTGTTAAAATGAATGAATGGTTCGAATTGTAAGCACTGATTTTTCCGAAAGAAATCGCTCTATGGAAAATTGCATAAGAACTGTTTTTTTAGGAAGTTTTGGGCTTTTAAATAGATACCTTACACTTTTCGCGATTTCCGAACAACTTACAAGATATCTATGAAAATGCACGAATATCCCAAAAAATCATTTGTTTCTTCTTTTTTTAAAAATGGTTAGAGATATAGCCATGAAAATGCTTTCATTTGATTGAGGCTTTACAGTATCGAGCCGAAAGTCCGTCTTTCGTGAGCTACATAACCTTAGCATCCTTTCATATCGAAGAATACTTTTTATTATTGGAAGTACCGAGTCAATAAAATGATTGGTAATGTAATGTGTTTTTCAAAATTGAATAAAGTTAACGGAAAGTGTGGCTTTGAGTAGCAATGAATGGGATTAACAAATGAACCGATTGTAACTTGGCCATTGGAAAGCTGGAATTTCGATTACACGATCTGGGACTCTGAAATCTGGTAGGCATCAGGACGAAAATCGAGGGTTACTGTTTGGTTTCATCGCTTCTAATGTTAGTTTTGCTTGCTTTATGACAGGGCAGGTATTGAAGAACGTAGATGACATGAACTCTTTGATAATCTTGTCCAGGATTATCTTTGAGGTAAATTTATATGGAGATGTTTTTCATGATTGGATTTAGTTAGTATCGACAAACTTTAAACGCCAAAATCTGTCAGAAAACCTGTTGAGACGTCGCTTACAACCCCCTGGGTCTTTACGATCAAGAAGACTTAAAACATAATGTGGCATGGACCGTTGAAACTCTACGGGAGCAATGGTCTATAAATAGTATTTACTGATATTTGCGTTAAATTTATTTAACATGTACCTGCGCCATGTCACTATAATATTTACCGAGCTATTAATATTCTATAGGGACTAATAGAGTTGGTGCGGCCCCTCAAAGGAGCTGAACTTAGCTGACCTCAGAAGGAAACGCCTGCCTTCAGCAGGAATTTTAATAACCCGGGAATCGGTTAGCAGGGGGGGGGGGGCGCTCCTTTTTAATCTCACCGATAATTTATGATTTCGGTTTTGAAAAGATGATAGAGTCTCTTCGAGGTGGTTGACGTCTCCGAGTGACGAGGCCGGTATGTTATATCACAGGCTCAAAGTGAGACTCATGAGCTGAATGGCACTTAAATAAAATCTCTCAATGGCACTTAAATAAAATCTCTCTATGGCACTTAAATAAAATCTCTCTATTAAACACGCTTTCAAAGAATGTAGAACCTGCGAAGCCGTTCGAAACCACATGCACATTAACAGTCGTGTAGACAAAATAAATTGACTATGAATGAATCATCAAAAGTCCGACTCGCAGGAACTGCGTCATTTTAGCGCGTTTCCATTCATATCGCAAGTGCAATTAGTAAAGGAATAGAAGAAGATATTGGTAGGTTTTGATCTTTCGTAGAAAATAGAAAATAAAATCTCAAAGAGAAGGAAGATTTAAGGCACCACAACAGAGAACTAACCGTAACCTAAACGGAAATGACTGCCCCACCTTCTGGGTCGCGCGAAGACGTCGTTTTCGCGCTACTCTCAGCTCTAGGAAGTAAGAGTGAATAACGCCTTAGTTCATGTAGGGATGGGTAATGAGAATATAACTATTAAGACAGGAACGATTTGCGCAAGAAATAGCAGGAAATCCCATTTGGTATTTGCCGAGAATACTGAAGTTACAGAAAGATGAGTGAAAATCTGTATCTGGGGATCTAAAGTCATCGTATCAAAGCATTTGATAGTAATGTTCCTTTTTCTTAATTTCTTTTGAATTAATTTTTTTAATCAATATAGTTTGTTTCATTTTTTCATTTTGTTTATACTCCATCTACACCATGAAAAGAAATCCGTGAGATCACGGATTGGGAACATAATTTTCGAAATTTAGCATTCGTGCGTTTTCTATGGTGAGATACAGAAATTAAGAATTTCGAAAGGCATGAATAATGCAACGAGACCCTGTGTGTTCGCTACAAGTTGCCGAAGATTAAGTGCGTGTTGTAACGTCTTGTTCCTTTGACTGTGTTTATGTTTACGACGGGTTTTATGTTTCACACTCGGTGAGTTATCAGATCCAAGATATGGGCTTTAAATTTCTGCTTTAATACCACAATCATACTGCCTGTTAATTCTAGGTTTATATCCAGTACGTGAATTCCTATGGATGGATATGCAGATTTCGCCTGGTTCATTTACAAAATCGTGACAGGAATCTTGATACGATTGAAGAATTAATAAGTTAGTTAGACTCCTAAAGACATTTGAACTAATTACGAAACGTGAAAACTATTGTTAACTATACTATTCTATGTTTAAGAATGACATAATCCCCTGCCAAAATCACGAACCAGGTGACCGATAACATTATTCCATTAAACGTTTGAATTTTAATAATATTAATAAGGCATTTTTAGTTATAATAAGAAAATTCACATTCAATGTGGTTAATAGACTAGAATTAGTAAAATTGAAAACAGTTGTATTTTCATGTCAATGTTTAGAAACTAATTTTATTAAAAATGTCTGCTTAAGTCGCCCAATTCCCTCAACGTCTTATTTGTGGTTTAAAATTGATTCTATTTTTTTTATAATGTAAATGGAGTCTAGAATTTTGATTATTTTGAGAGATAGTCTAAAAATAGGGAAAGCTAGGTCTCCTGTGCCATATAATAATTTACATAGTTCAGTACGAATTTTCCAGGGCTTTCAGTAATTCCATAAGTTGACACTGATCAATTACAGAGGAATAGAAATAGTGTGGATTTATCAATTGATATAAAAAATATAAACTGCGAAGAACAAGAAAAAATCTTGTCTTCCAGCTATCCACTCAGAAAAAAATAAACATAAAAAATACACTGCTAGTGAAAAAAAAAATAATCATTTTTTTTTACATCGATTCAAACAATGAAATCAAATAATAGAAAAAAATGAATGACCCTAGCAGTAGAAGCACCCATATTAAAAAAAAAAAAAAAAGAATGGAGAAAAGGAGATAAAATCACATCTGTAAGTATGTAAATGAAACACTGCGGGGTATTATAAATATTATATAACAATGTAGATTTTTTTTCTATTCTTTACATATAAGTAAAACATGGAAAAGGTGGGAAAGCGTTGATACAATTTTCGTATTTCAGTAAAAAATTTCCTTCCCCTGTATTAATGATTATAATTAATTTGGCGACTTCAGAAAGACTTTGTTCATCATGAGGCCAGTATAGATCTAATTACAGCATTTCATTTTAAAGATAAAATCTTCTTACTAAATAAATGTACGTTGATATTATTATAAATAATTTCAAAAGTATAATGTTGTGAGCACCAACGAAACGACAGAATATGAATACTATTTTTATAACATAGAACATTATTTATATAGAAACATTATAGTCTTCATATTTATATTTTATATCATATTTTCTAATTTATTAAACAAAATTTAATTAATTTTTATGCAGTGACAAAATCTAAACAATATATTTATTATATTGGGCTCTTTTTCTGTAAGATAGATTTTTTTTTTTTGGAGTCTATTGATTTGTTGATCTGACTACTCCAGCTAATTGGCGCTGTACGTAGTAGTAACCACAGTTTAGACGTGGCCATAGTTCGTTAAGGTTTGCATTAATACAATTAGGCTGTATTTCTAGTATAGTGAGTTTTTTGGCTCCTGAAGCAACTTGTAGAGCTTAAATAAAATAAATTGTATTGACTTCTCTTGTATTGACCTTCCGCCTGGAAAATATTTGATTATAGTCTTCGAGTATTGACCACATACTACTTTACCTACGTTTCCAAGGAACTACTAGCTTCTTCGGAAACGTCGGCAAAGAAGTTAGTTAGTGACATGGTCAGTACTCGTAGACTGCAATGTTTGTGATGAATGGATGTCTACAAGTTATGTTATTTATATATCCATATCATTGACAGGTAGATTCTAAAGAAATTGTCTGTTTATGTATCAAACGTTTCAAACGTCGGCACATTATTTAAAATCATTAACACTCGAGAAGGATGAGTCGTACAAAAATAAAACTTTGGATCAAATTGATCCTTTTTTTTTTATATCAAAGAGTGGATTAGCTTTTCAAGACAGCATAATAACAGGCTTTGAGTATAAGATAAGTTTTTCCATCCAACTTGAGCTGTCAGCATTATCTTATAGAATAAATTCGATCAATATATCATCATTAGACACGAGAAGTTCTGTGACTTTAGCCAGAATAAATCAAAAACCGATGCCATGTTATTTATATAGCTATTAAGTTCTTCTAAATAGACTGCTTTATCTTCTCACAGCTCCCGCTGAGATGATGGGATCATCTATATTAGCACTTACAAGCCCCTTTAGCTTTATTACTCATTTCCTACCCGGGGGAAGTTCGCTCTTCATCTGAATATTCTCACAGGTTTTATTGTGTCCTATGGAACGAATAGTAACCCATTATTATTCGTTTTCTGCACGGTGTAAATTTGCTCTTGATGCGAATATTGTCACAGGTTTTATTATGTCCTATGAAACTAATCGTAACCTATTAAGTTCTTCCTAATAGGCTGCGTTGCCTATGAAGCGAATTGAATCCCAGCTAGTACTAGCAGAAAAATATTTAAAATTAAAATTACGAAATACAAATACTGACATTGTATGAAATGCAAAAATCTGGTTATGAATAAACAATGCCTTTCATAGTACGTGTTGAAAGGCATTGTATATATATATATATATATATATATATATATATATATATATATATATATAGGGGAAGGTGTTGTACCTCTGACCATATTGTACCTTTGACCACCGAGGCTGTGGCGGCATTTAGCAACATTTTATAAATTTTGGTGTAATTAGTGTTTAGCTCCTTCACCAGAGGGCTTGTGTAACCTACTTTGGATTATTCACGTCAAAGAGGATTCTTGAAAAAAATGCTTATCCATTTTTATCATAAAAATGTAAGTTATTGATTGATGACGTTTTGCCTCATAATATTTTTTGTATTATGTCTTTTTAGATGGAAATCATTTGACAAAGTAGCTATTACAATAAGAAACATGGTGTAGCTTCTGAAATTGATTTATCTTAACCCTAAAAGTTTTAGCATGCTTTTTAATTTGCACTACCAGGGTGTTGTACCTCTGACCACGACTGACATAATATCAATAATAGCTTTTTTATTATGCTTACATCCTTGTCCTGTATGTATTAAGCTTACAATCAATTACAATATTACTGAATACAATTTTTTTTCTGCAGTGCAGTGTTGTTTTTACGTGGTCAGAGGTACAACACCCCATGGTCATGTTGTACCTTTGACCACTGTACGATTATTTTTTAAACAATTTATAACAAATATTAAATGTAAAGCTAGAACCTTGAAAAAATAAATATGACAAACAATAGAACACTAATTACAATTTAATAAAAAAAAATGAATTTAGCCTTAATATTCAAGCTAAAAAAAAAAATACTGTTATTATTAGTCAATACTTGAAATTGATATTGCTAACAGCTTTGAAACTGCCTCTTATTGCACTATATTCCCAATTTGGCCGATCGACCTGACGTTATTACATTAAAAAAGACCTTTACGAGGCTTAGACCTTGAGTCAGAATGTTTGCAGTTTAAATCCAGCATAAAAGGTGTCATACAAAAGAGCAGACAGGTGTAAATCCATTAAAATTTGATGTGAACTATAAATATAGCCATAGTAAACAATAAATGTAGGGATCCCAGCACTACGGGTGCGTAAAGTTGAATTAATGAATTAAATATGTGCTAATGGGCAAGAAATTTCAATGCGCCGTAAACAATTGATCAAATAATTTTAGTAGTTAGTCGATTCAGGTCGATGAATTCGATCATGTAAGTCAAGAATAAAAACTAAATCCAATTTAAATAAGACTCTCACATTCTGGCATAGGTTATATCGTTATCCGTCTTCGACAAAGAACAAATTTTACAACTCCAGGAAATGTTTAAACTGAGCAGGGCTCCCTAATGGATAAAGATTCATTTTTATTTACCTTTGTACAGGTATATCTTCACAGCATTGGCTAATAGACCTTTACATGTGATAGAATTATACTTAGATAGATGACAGCAATTAGCATATGAGGTTTAAGAATGTATGATGGTTCACATTTTTGTAACTTAGGTGATTTACACTTTTACAGAACAAGCTAAAATATGTGAAATAATAACCGAGAGTGTTTTAGGCCTAATAACGCATTAAACAAAACAAAAAACCAAAAAAAAAAAAAAAAAAACAATATAAATAAATACAGACGTTTTATCACGTAAATGGGCAAAGTTATTGGTTTCAAATACGTTCAAATACCTTGAGTTTCACACAATCCATAGAAGAGACCTCAAAATACGTGCTGATATTAAAGACTGGGAGACGTATTCAATCAGATAAAAGGGACATATAAAAGCATTTGAAGTCTCTCACGTAATAAGCTGCAATTATTTTGTAAATATTTTGCTGATGGCTAGGGAATCGTGAATGACTCGACCTTTAACAACAGGTTCACAGCCTGAGGCTTCCTTCGTCTACACCTCACCTCCTCAACGCCAGCATAGATATCGGACCACCCAAAGGAATAAGTTTATACAGAATAAGTTTATTCTTTTTGAGGTTTCCTCGCTGTGGAGAATTATTGTTGTTCACGAAGCTTTTTCGAGCGCCCGGTTTATTTACGTAATATTTCGCAGAAATCCCATTCTGCTTCTTCAGACATTCCATTTTTTGCTGATAGCTTTTGATTGAGCTTTGATGAAAATTTGATAGTTTATAATAACCTTAAAAAGATCAATTCTTATCACAACACACCGCACTAGTATTGTAGTAAAGTGACAAAACCAAAAAAAAAAAAAACGCAACTGAAAATGTGTCACCATTGCCTATGGTAGGGGGAATAACATCAGGAAGAGTGGCACAAGTGCCCTCTGGGGTACAATCTCTGAAGCTAGGTACATACAGTTTCGATGATAGATAAAGAGGAATTTACCATGTCTTTCATAGTCATAGCTGGGACATTCTTCATCGTGTCTACCTACAGCAGAATTTTTTGAAACGCCTCAAACGGTTAGCGCGAGAGATTTAAGTCCATTCGTGGTCATTACCCTAAATATATATATATATTCTGAATACTCTGGCAGAGATTTGTAGGTGTCTGGATATACCCTGTTTCCGAGAGAACAAGAATCCATTCGTCCTCAATCTCTGTCCAGGTTCAGAGTGTCATGACAAGACGCTGGATTTTCAGCTTCTTCCAACTTCTTCGTTCAATTCCGGTCTCAGTACGGTGGAGGTGTATTGGCTCCTGAAACGCAGCCGTCAACTCCTTTCTTCCAGTTTTGCCAGCTCGAGTTTACCACTCTACAAGATTTTGCCAGGTTAGGTTGACATTTAGGTACTGAGAAGGCACTCCATTCATGCGTTGTACCATAGCAGCTGTAACCCAATGATTTCGATCTTTGATGTGATAAATCAATGTCTAAATGTGCCGAGTTTGCCGTGGCTGAGCTTAAGTATCCATTACAAATAGAAAATTTGAATTCGCTTTTTCATGGATTTAATATCACATAATATGTGTTTCAACAGTTAATAATATAATAACATCGATAGGATCTTCCCTATCTACAAGTGGCAACGCGTTCGATTCTCGTACGGGAGATGGGGGTTCGAGTCCCGCCCACAGCAGGGATGTTTGGATGTATAGGAAGGGTGGTAACCAGGAGATAGCCCAGTACTAATGGCCTAGAGTTCGGTACGGCGTCAAAATAAAAAATTAAAAAAAAAGAGTATTGCCAGAATAACGGGATTCAATTTTATCATATTTACATCGTCGTTGTTATAAAAAAACTAAATTGGCTGATTGAATGTGATTAATGAATATCCCCTCGGCTTCTACTAAATATTCTTAAATGTCAGGTAGGGATCTTACTCACTTTTTAGCCTTAGTACATTGATCATTAGGTCGTCATTCAATCACAATCTTTGTTAAGTTACAGAATTTAATGTTGAGTCATTCACTTTTACATATTTACTCATTTCTACTTTCCATTATGAGAAAAATTTTACTTACATTAATCTTCGTTTCTTTTTCACCTTCCATGCTACCTGAATAGTGAATATTTTTGCTCCTTCCATTACTCTCACAAAAAAGTAACAATCGCACCGGGATACTTGTATATACCACTATTTAAGTCAACCTGTGAGAAAATGTCATGCTCTTCTCTACCACCGTTTAAATCACCAGGAGAGTAAAAGTGGAATAAATAACTCACAACTATATAGTTAGAGTCACCCGGAGTATAGATGTTATTGGTGAATAATGTTCTCCTGCTTTACATAGGACGATTAATACCTACGGATGAATACTCTCCCTTCCCGCCTTTCACAACATAGGAAGAATAATATCTGCGGGTCAATATTCTTTCTGCTTGCCATTCAAGTTTTATGTAAGATGTTGTCATACCTGTCGGTGGAGACCGTCGTCACTGGCATCTGTGTGAGTACTGTGGGCGAGCGCTTTCGACGTAAATACGTCATTATCAAGCCACTGTTAAGTTAGTATTGAACTGTGTTTGTAATGTCAGAGTATTTATACTAGGGTGGAGTAAGTATTATGTTAGACTTACTTTAACCCTTTCCGTGCGCAAAGAGCCGCAAGGAGTGTGTTCTGCTGTACGGGATACTCCCACCCAGCCTCGGGCCCCCTGTACGGGATACTTTTCCCACTCTCGGTCACAGCGCCTCACAGCGATCTCCTCGCCGTACTTGAACTCGTCTTTTATCATTTTGATTTTTATTTTGTTTACAATGATTATTAATTTTTATTTATGCTGAATTAGTTTGGCATTTAAATAATTATTTTAAGTTGAATAACTTTCTTTAAAAATAAGTAATAAAAAAGCTATATTATAGATACGAGTGAAAAAAAGAAGGTTTCTTTTCAGTTACCATTTGCCCTTCCTTTTATGAATAATAAGCAAGGGAATTAAATACTCAATAACTACGGCAAATAAATTTTCCATCTTCATTTTTGATCCGTGACTTTGTAAACCGGCGGTTGTTAAATTGTTTTTTTTATGTACGAAATTTAGTTACAAAAACTATAGCATAATTATAAATATTTACATTTAATTCAATGAATTATTTAATTAAATATGTAATATATTAAACATTTTAATTAAAAATTAAATATTTTTTTTTAAAAATGGGGGAAACGCTATAAAAAAAAAACAAAACAGTTTTTCTAAATTTAACAAAAGACGAATATAAGATCTTAAGTTCAGGACTAAAACGGTACGGAAAGGGTTAATCAATAAATGTTAATCTCTTGATGAATAATTTTCATTTATTTCTGATAATATAACGAAAATAACCATAATATTACCTTTATTTATTTGTTGTTTTTTCAGTCTAGAATTCCGATTACATTATGAAATTGAGAGATAATCTCAGTTCTATGTATATCGTTGGAAACCTGAATAAATTTTACAACTTTTGTGAGATTTGCCAGTCTGGAGGATATATTTTGGAAGAGTAGTAATTTTCGAAATGTTGTTGCTAATTAGAAGCTTTTATTAATATCTACTTTAGGGATTGATATTACGGTCTGAATGAGGTAATTGTGAACATTGAATGTACAATACCTTTAAAGCAAATTTAATGCTGATACCAAAGATTTAATGAATTGTTAAAAAACAATGTGTACAAGCAGAAAAACTGGGAGTTGTACTACAAAAAACGCGGTTTTCTCTGAAGAATCTTTAGAACGGCGTATTTCTGGAACGGAGTGAGATAGAAATGTGTGGTTGGTGGTGTTGAACTACATTTTTTTGACTAGTTTCACCCCCTGAAGGATTGTCATTAAGTTGCAATACTCCCTGGATATTTTTGTAAAAAAAATTTGAAATTCAAAACAAAAAATAACAAAATCATACTGTAAATAAACAACATAATAGTTCAAAACTATTTTCACACTGTAATTAAATAAAAGAAATTTAAATAATTTTAATTTTTAAATGAACCAATATTTAGTAGGATATCCATTAGCCTTCTCTCCTTCTTAACAGCTTAAAATAAAGGCTCTTAATTCGAATAATGATGACATCGTAATCTGTTTTTATCTACCCTAATCTATATATCCTCTATGGTATTTAGATCATCCCCTTTGAATTAGCCATTCAACAACTTTGAAAAATTTATTGTTGTAAAAATAATTTTGTCAGTACTGTATATTCCTGAATAGCCTTCGATCCCACCACATAGGAAGAGTAATTTCTATGGGTCAATATTTTTATTTTTATTTTTTTTTTATGGCGCTTTGGCGTCTAGGCCATTAGGGCCGACATCCAGCGTGCAGCGAGGAATTTTCCCAATGAGCCATGAGATGAGAACATTCCTGCCGCCGCACAGTGTAACGAAGTAGTGTTGATTTTGGACAAAAATCATTAACCACTAGTTATTTTCAAATAAACATTTTTATTAATTGAAATCAACTCAAAACAAGGTAACAACAGTATAATAATGCATACTATACAGCTATAATAATATTAATTGTAATATTAATAGAAATAATATAGCAGGTAATAATATTATTAATAACAATAATATAACTGTAACATATAATGTAGTAATAGTATAGTAGTAAATTATACTTATAGTAATATTGCCCTAGAATAATAATATTTTATCATTTTCTATGAAATTATTAAATACTTTCTTAATTCCGAGTCTGAATCGTTTTTGGATTCTTGAGAATGTAAACTTATATCGAAACCAATATCTATTTGATTATTAATGTCATCCTCTATTATACATTCATTAATGTCTGAACTGAATTTGCTTTGCCTTTTTATATTTTTTCTCCGTAAAGAAAGCTCTGGGCCAGATATCAGAAGAACCCGGCGCTTTTTCGATCCCACACACAACGCTGTAAACACTTTTTTATGTCTGCCTCTAAGGAAGCCGGAAGGGCCATCAGGGAGTGAATATCTTTTTTCTTGATAAAAATTAATAACAATTTCTTCTAAGTTGAAATATTGTTTCAACCAGTATTTATATAAGAGTTTTTCTGCGGTGAACACGTTCCCATATTTTTTACATATAATATAGGACTAAACTGGCAGTATTTTGCTTAATATTTCCTTAGGAGCATCCTGCAGAATTAATTGAATCATTTTCCCAAGGATTAATCCCGTTTTCTTGGATTTATCCACATTTTTTTTTCAAATTTGGTAGAAAAAATGATGATGGATCTAAAAATAAAAAAACTTTGGAATCGGCAAATTTCGGCAAACTAAATTACCCTCAGTACATTATACTTGAGGTAAACATTAAGCTCTAAAAAACTTGAGATGTGTTCAGATGAAGTTTTTTTGCTATGGTCTATCAAAATTTTGTACTTAAGAATAATGTCAAAGATTAATGAAGAATAATTCAGGATAAATAATAAGGAAGTAATTACCCGTAATCAATTATATCAGGTAAAAAAGGAATAGTTTTGACGTAATTTCCTTCGGATGACTTAATAAAAACACTGTCCTATCTTCAACGGCAGAGGTTCAAACTGATTGTTGGTATAAAGCAGGTTTTAAAGACTTTGCCTTGTTTATAATACTGCTAATTTGTTTGTTGATCTAAATAAAACTAATATTTATTAGTTTTATAAGATTTTAGTTCCTTGAATAGTTTCTAAACTTAGCTAGACGATTAAAAATTAAATATATGAAAAAAAAAATTTAGATTTTTGTCCATCGGACGTTACACTGTGCGCCGGTGGGAATCGAACCCATCATCTCATGCTATTCAAGGTATAGCACGATTAATATCTACGGGCGAATAGTCTTCCCTCGTACCCTTCAAAACGTAAGACGTGTTATTTCTACGGGTCAATATTCTTTCTTCCTACCATTCAAGACATAAGTCAATTAATAACTACGGGCGAATAGTCTTCCCTCGTACCCTTCAAAACGTAAGACGAGTAATATCTACGGGTCAATATTCTTTCCTCCTGCCATTCAAGACATAAGTCAATTAATATCTATGGGCGAATAGTCTTCCCTCGTACCCTTCAAAACGTAAGACGTGTTATTTCTACGGGTCAATATTCTTTCCTCCTACCATTCAAGACATAAGTCAATTAATATCTACGGGCGAATAGTCTTCCCTCGTACCCTTCAAAACGTAAGACGAGTAATATCTACGGGTCAATATTCTTTCCTCCTGCCATTCAAGACATAAGTCAATTAATATCTACGGGCGAATAGTCTTCCCTCTGCCCTTCAAAACGTAAGACGAGTAATATCTACGGGCGAATAGTCTTCCCTCCTGTCCTTCAAAACGTAAGGCGATTAATATCTACGGGTCAATATTCTTTCCTCCTGCCATTCAAGGCATATGTCAATTAATATCTACTGGCGAATAGTCTTCCCTCCTGCCCTTCAAAACGTAAGACGTGTAATATCTACGGGGTGAATATTCTTTCCTCCTGCCATTCAAGACATAAGACGATTAATATCTACGGGCAAATAGTCTTCCCTCATACCATCTTAAGCCTTTTAAAATATCTAAGGGTGAATTTTCTTCTCTCCCGCCGTTTAAGACACTTGAACAGTAATATCAATGATTGAATTACCATGCTTCCCTCCTACTTTCCTTGGCATAGGAAGAATGATTAATACGAGTGGATAGTGTCCCCCCCCCGCCTCTCAAAATAGCAACCTCTTGAATGGTCTCTCGTGTAGCATTGAACAATAATGTACTGCATTCTAGAAGTTTTTTTCCTAAGAGATTGGCTTTGCAATTTTCGATGTATCTCTTTTTTGATAATTAAATGTATCAGGGTTATACGTTGTCTGGAAATAAATAGAGTACAAATATCCATTCAGTGTAGAATGAGATGGCTGAATGAAGTGTTGTGATGAGGAGAGGTGGTTCTGCACGACCTACACTCAGATTAGGTATAAGTATAGGGTGTTTGATGTAGGGTTATGCGTGCAGCCCTCGCCGTCCAGGGCACCTGATTCAAACGACCAAATCGGTCTCATCTTCGTCCTTTTATTTATTAAAATGTGGGTTTTATTATATATTGCTATTGTTTTGTTTTTGTGAGGTTCAGTAAAAGGTTTACACAAATACAGGTTGTAACTAAAATGTACAAGCGAGTTTCGTTGCTTGAATCCTGCGACTGATATTTCCGATCATGCTGACTTAGAGTTATGGAAATCTGTTTTCTATAAGAAGAAACAAAATGTCCTACTAGATTATTATTCTTAATTTTTGAGTAATTAAGAGACACAAGAGTGTGTACCTTAATTACTCAAAAATTGGAATGTCTTACTGTTTTTTGTAATGAGAAAGCTTACACACTTTCGGTTTGTAATAGTATATATATATATATATATATATATATATATATATATCGTAAAAACTAAGTTTTCCTAGATTGGAAACTTTAAATTTGTTTTTAAATCGTCTTCGCCAAACTTGCAGTTTAGCTGAACCACACTTTAAGGTCAATCATTTTAGAAACCATTTAGAAATTTTATGAATTATGCTCTTCAGTGTCTTTATGATCTCAACATCCGCCGAAATACGGTTTGTTAGGTTAGTGTCCTGCAAAGTATGCAATATCTGCCTACCCTCCGACATATGCTTTGTTGAATTAGTGCTCTACAGTGGTTGTTTGAGCTCAATAACCGTCGAGATAAGGTTTGTTAGGTTAGTGCTCTGCAACGCCTGCAATATCTTCCCACCCTCCGACATATGCTTTGATGAATTTGAGCTCTACAGTGTCTGTAAGATCTCAACTTCCGACGAGATACGGTTTGATAGGTTAGTGCTCTGCAACGCCTGCAATATCTTCCTACCTTCCAACATATGCTTTGTTGACTTAGTGCTCTACAGTGTCTGTATGATCTCAATATCTTCCGAGATACGGTTTAATAGGTTGGTGTCCGGGGGAAAGCCCTCTAACACGCAGAGCTAGTGTTTATATAAATTCTCTTAAAATATAAAGACAAATTTTAAATTTCAAATCATTAGAGTCATGCGCCTGAACATTTATTTCTGAGGCTAAACCAATAAAAAGCTCCATTATTTCCAAAAAAGGGCTGACTAGTCACGAAGGATCTTGGGGACATACACCCGTGATAAAGGCTTAACGATATTCCGCCGTAACGATGTCCTTATAAAGCTCTGGGTATACTTGCGCAACGGAATAATATACCTAGTTGATAGTGCGAACTAATAAATTTAGGGCCGTTGGCGCTGATGCGATGGGACTTTGCGCTAAGAGCTTTTCCCTGAGACAAATGGTACTCATTGTTGATAGGAGATGCAAATGCGGTTCGATCTCACGGGAATTGCGCGGGGTGGAAAGAGCAAAACAAGCCCGAGCAATGAATGGAATTTACGGCCTTCTCAACACACAGCCACCATTTTTATTATTATTAACATTCTTGAGTCAAGTACAAATTGTCTGACTGTGTGAAAATTCCTAAATATGAAGCACAAACTCTAATAAATTTATGCAAGATGTTAAAAGTATGTTATACTACGATTTCAAGAAACTCAAAACACGAAAATAAAATGAAGAAGCTCTAGATCTCAAAAATACTTTTTATATTCAATTTAATGGGTTATGAATATATTTTCCTCTTCTAGCACTTTTCGAAGGAAGGTAGTTATTGCACTCATGAAAGAATTTTTGAAAAATTTCTTCAAATCTACCTACTAGATACCGAAATAACTCCCGTTATATTATATATATATATATATATATATATATATATATATATATATATATATATACAGCACTAAAAACAATATACGCAACACTTATTAAAAGGTGAATAGTCGTCATTTAAATGGGATATAGGCTGTTTGTCTGTTGTGGGTTTTCACATTGGTCTTTAATCTATTATTTTAGAGGTGAGCATTGTATATTAATGGTAATTAATGCATTTTAGTTTGAAAATAAACAAAATGAGCCGAAGTCAGAGTGATAGGAAAACATATCAATAGATTAACAAGTGTCCCTTCATCGGAGAGCACATAAATTGTACGAGAGTTATCATGCTTCTCCTAATGTGATGATATTTTTTTTTTGTTTCTATTTATTCTATTATTTTGGAATAGGATAATTTCTAGATTATTGGTCAACACACTCTATAAATCTCATGGAAAATTTATATATATATATATATATATATATATATATATATATATATATATATATATATATATATATTAAAGTCAAAGCAGCTTATTTAAGTGTTGCATCTATTTTTCCCACTGTATATATATTCATGTGTGTATGTTTCTGTTAGGACGATACTCGCCAGAGTTTTGGTGTATTCTCCACGAAACTTGGTATATAGCATTCCCCAAGCAAACTATTGAACGAGTTCGTTATCTAGCAAAATCGGGTCATCTGGAGGTAATGTACTCTTGAACCAAATTACTAATTTGCCCATACAAGCCGTAACTTTTGTTATATTGCAACGAAACTTGGTGGGTTTAGAAAGGGAAAGATATCTTGTAAATGTAAGCTAAATCGGTCTTTTGAAGTGGGGGTTTACTCGAGACTAAAATTACTAATGCGATTTTACGTAATTTCTATTGTACTTCAACGAAACGCAGTATAAGTCTTCATCATCTTAAGAGAAATATGTGTTTTAGAAATAAAATAAATTGAAAATTTTACTCCATATACTGTCCAAATTAAATGTGAGCTAGACATGCGCGCCGCGCCGGCGCCGCTGCGCCACGCCGGGTTTTGAGTGGCGCGCCGCCGCCGAGCCTAGTCAGTCGGCGCGCCGATTTCGTTGGCAATACTGGACGAAAGGGTGTAGCGGGTGGGTTAGGGTAGGAAAACAGCGAGTGTTCTGCGTGGTAACCTGCCGCCATTTTTGGCTTACCTTCTCTTCGAGTAAACGCTTGTGTGTTGTGCTATTTGATTGGAAAAAAGCGGAAAATAAAATAATTTTAGGTATATAAAAATGGTATTTAACTCAAAAAATAAAGCCTGCTTTTGTGGGAGATATTTTGAGAACCTCGCAATTGAAGAGAAAAACAAAAGGCTGACTCGCAGGAACTGTGTCATCAGGAACAAAGTGGGGAGACCAACAATTTAGTGTTCCAGATCCCCCACTCCTGTTACTCGCTGCGCTTAATAAAAAGGCTTAAAACTCACCATTTTGCTTCTAATTTTTACCATTTTTATCCCCCCCCCCCCCGGTATGCCCTTCTCATATTAATGTGTCCCGGTTTCACTTACCAAAAATATGGCGAGCCTATATATATATATTTAAATTGTAACGTCTCCCTTGGGGGTTAAAAAAAATAGCCCTCGCCGCGCGCGCCGCCGCCGCCGACCATTTTAGTCCAGCGCGCCGCCGCCGGAAAATTCAGTCTCGGCGCGCATGTCTAATGTGAGCCACCAAATCGGCTTGGGCACTGGTTGACTGTTGGAGTTTCCCCTTTTAATTGTGGACACTTTTAGAATTAAAGAAGATCAAAAAACAAAAATGTAAAGTTTTTGGTATTTATTATGTAGTACCTCGCATACACAACACTACGAAATTAATTAAAACATGAATTATTGAGTCAAATGTTCATAACAAATATAATAGAACAAACCTGTTCTTATTTTTTTTTCTCTCTTTATGTAGGTTATTTTTAGCAAATTATTGAGAAATTCATTGTACACTATCACCCTTCTTAGAGATGTGCTTAGTTATGCAGCTCCCACGTTACGGACTTTTTGGTATAACATTTATATACTTTTAGGCATTTTTTCTTCCCCTCACATAAATTTCATATTATATTCATACGCAAAGATTACACAAAGGTGTAAAAAATCGTGAAGCCTTGGCAAGCAAAAGCTGTAACTTTTCAATAAATGTATTATATTAAATCTAGATATCAAGAGCTCAATTTAAACTGAGATTTATGATCCAAAAAAGGAGAACGTAGCTAGAATTAACATTTTAATAATCTTTCACATTATTCTTTGGAGGTCTGGGAGTTCGCTTAAGAAGCTTTGGACACGCCTAAATATCTCCAAATTTTATGATATTATAAATTGCACAAGGTGAAGGGTTTAAAAAGAAACTAAATTTTCCTACTAGCCAGATAAGTAATTTAGATTTCTTAACGTCCGGCCACCCTCCAGTTCATAATCTCTTAAACCAGTTATTAAAAATAACTGCATCCTGCCTTATCAAATCACAAGTTTTACCGTTTTTGCTCTCTGAAACCAATTTTGGGAAAATATCAATTTGAATAATGAATAGATCTGTTATTTTATACTGAATAATGAATAATATTTCATTTATTATTCAGGCACTCATATCAGGAACTCCTATTATTTTTATTCATTATTGAATAAAAATGATTTATTTGAATGAAAATTGTATTCAAATAAAAACGGAGTTGGTCAAAAATTAATTGCAGAGTCCAGAAGTGGCTCAGATCGACCCAGAATTGGCCAAGGGTTGGGTGTAGTGACCCAGAAGTAATTATGAGAGACCTGAAATACGCATAAAGTGAACCGGAAGTGATTCTGATTCACCCGTAAAAGACAAAGGGATGAATATAGTGACCCTAAAGTAATTATGCGAGACCGGAAGTGAACAGGAAAAACCAGGAAACGGCACAGATCCACCCGTAAGTGTCCCAGGAATGAATATAGCGAGTCAAAAGTATTTATGGGAGATCGGAAGTAAGCCAGAAGTGACCGGAGGAAAGTTTGAGGTGTCATGTTCGTTAGAATTCATAATGGATGATGAATGAAAAACAATGGATTATTCATGACAAATGAATAACTGAATCAATGAATGAATTCTGATTCAACAAAAATGTTTTGAATAATAAGCGAACCCTGTTATACATTGAATAAAAATAATCAATGGATGAATAACTTAATCAATGAATAACTTCTTATTCAATAAAAATGTATTTGGATGATTATTGAATAAGAAATTTATTGAATAATGCCCAATTCTGCCGAAAACTTACTTATGGCGTCAAACCCATGGCGCAATCCGAATGTGGTGAATAAATTGTTGACTTTAAACAATGGCGAAAAATAATTTGCTCGCCGGCTTACATAGGAAAGGAGATGTTTCTATTACTTCTAATTTTCATAAAAATGTTTCCTGAGAGGAGAGGCAAATTTTATTCTGATTAAATAACAAACCCATTTTTTAAATAACTAATTTTAATTTTTCGTTGTTGGTTCATGAATAAAAAAAAGGATATTAGAAAACGTTTTTTCCAATAATAAATTACAAAACAAAAATGGCTAAACAGTGTAAAAATGAGATGAATAAATCAATAGGTTTTTATTTTGGGGTAAAGATCAGAATATAAGGTATTTTTAATTATAAACTTGATATAACAAAATTATGTCTTAACATATAATTTTATTATTGCGACTGCTAACATGTCTAGCATTACATAAATTTTAATAATTATATTAAGTCGAATATTGCCAGAATACAAGCACATTGGAATTTACAATATAATTTTGTGTTATCTTTAATAGCTACAACATTAACAGACTGTAGGACACTATTAAATTTATTTAATGTATACTTCTCTTAGAAAAGAAACAATTAAGAACATGTTCCCAGCTCATTATTCAAATATCTAACACTACAAAAAAAAAAAATAATATAAATTAAACATAATAAAACCCACACGGAGGGTTTAAAAACCGACACCATTATCAGTATTATATTATAGTATATATAATATATAAATTCCTCTATTATATAAAGCTAAGGCGCTTCTGTCCCATAATAAGCCGTCTGAGATAATTATGAAATTATAGATCTCTGTAATTAGCCCAGATAGGAGATCCCGTAAATCCGTTGGAGCTGTCGGGCTCAACTTCTCCCTATTATAGATTTCTCAAGCATAATTAAAGTTTAGGCAGTTCTTTTGTATAGGAATAAATTATATCTTTAATAATAGTAGTATCAGAACCGTTATATACTCAACATTTCAAGTATTTATCTGACTTATACTGAGAAGGAAATAACCAGCAGTCATATGATATGATTTTTTTAATTTCAGCATACTTTTATTTATTTTTAAAGGCGCAACGTCACCTAGCCATCAGCAAGGATATCTATAGCAGAGCTGGGCATTATTTAACCTTTTACCTGCCATTGTTCCAGTGGAACATATATATATTTTTTTTTATTTATTTATTTTTTATAATTCATGTTTATTTAAAATCTGTACAATTATAAGTACAATAATTAATTGTGCTGGCCTAAGTATACATGTCAATGAACAGTATATGGAAGGAGCCAAACATTATCGGCACTTCCTAATATATCTAAACAAATTGTGCTGTAGAACATATATTAACCCTGGAATCACAACAAAATAAATAGATAACAAAATATTTGTTATCTCCTACACATTTCAGCTGTTGAACATGTCCGATCCTGTACCTTCCTGTCCTGATAAGGTGATCATAATAGATCGTCAGGATTTTCTCATTCCTATCCCTGTGAAGCTATATAAAGCCTTTGGGTCACGGGCGACCCCACGTTGTGGTTTGTGTAACATTTTTATTTATCGAATATAGTATGTCTAATGATAAATAATTTTGCACTGAAGATGAAATTCACAATTAGATGCTTTGGCATATTGTAGAAGAGAAAAACAGAGAGTTTGGAGACGTTTTGGATAGTGAAGACAGTGAAATTGGTTAAGTATGTGAAACGTGTGAAAAAATGGATGGCCATATATGTACCCTGTGGTTTTTTTTTATCGCAAAAGATAAAGGAAAGCTGTAACAAATTCTGCAAAGTGTAGTAAGAGTCTGTGTGCTGAACACAGGCAAAGTATATCTGAAAAGTGTATAAATAAATATCAATATTTTTATTTTTTTGATTATTGTAATGTGTATACTTTCAAGCCACTAAGTTTTTTCATTTTTAAATCAATTTTACGAATTATAGTATTTTTTTATTCTAGCAGCCATAAAGATAAAATATTATTGGAGAAAACGTTATATTTAATGTTCATATTCAGAGGACAGATATTCAAACAAACTTTGTCTAAATTTGTGGTATTTTGATGTTTGATTTCCCACTCCCTCAGTTTACAATTAAATAAGATTATTTGGTTATAAATTGTTAGATTATACATGGTAGTCATCTTAAAATACCATTCCAGAAACCTAACACCAAATTTGTAAAAATATTACGAAAGACTAGATGGGGTCATATATGACCCCACGTTGTGAGATTTGTAACAGCTTCATTACGTTGTGATTCCAGGGTTAAAAAATTTTCTTTAGGTAGGTTGAAATAAATGTTTTTAAATTTTTTGAATAAAGATTTTATCATTTTTAGTTCGATAAAAAAAAGTTAAAGTTTCTGCTTTATTAGTGTCGAGAGGTGTAATCATTATTTATTTTTGGTCAATGCTATAGCAATGAAATTTAATTGGAATGTTGATTTAACTGATTGTGATAGATAACTGTTAATAATACATTGTAGAAAATGTAAATACTCACGGACATTCCTATTAATTTTTGCCAAACACTATTGTTATTCGAATACAATTTTCATTGAAGAAAATCATTTTTATTCAATAATGAACAAAAGAAAAAAGTCCCGTTAGTCATTGAACACCTGAAAAATTAATAAAATATTATTTATTATTCAGAATGAAATAACAGATTTATTCAATATTCATTATTCTGAATGATTTTTGCCTAACACTGATCTATAGCTATGTCATGTTCACAGTGAAGGGCGCGTAAGGCATGCGCTATTGTTTGCCGCTATTGTATAGCAAGGTTCTATTTTCTTGTTTAAACCTGTGTTGAACGACTATCCCACCCAGTAGGGGATTTCTTCATTACCTCGTGCGTTATGGAGTTTACTAGTGTTTTTAACTGTTAACAAACATTCTAATTAATCGAAAGTATTATCTTTTCGTGTAATTAGTTTATTATGTCCAGTATGTTAGCTGAGATTGAAAAGGCAACTTTGAGATTTATTGAGGAATATAAGAAACATCTTGCATTATTGGATTCATATTTACCGCTGTACACAAACAAAAAAGAAAAAAAAGATGCACTTGAAGATTTGGGATCAATGAACAATATGGATGTCTACCATGGGCCTATATAGGAAATAATTTCGGAGGGGACTGGGAATATTTCGGGGGGGGGGGGGCTGAGACCATTTCCGGTGTATGGAATACTAACTATTTAGATCTTGGAAGAGCCAACTAAAACGCTATTACACTCAAAATAGAATATTTTTATGAACTAAATGATCTTATTTAATTTATTTTTAAGGGGTTTTAAAATTTTTACCGAGCAAATCAAAATTTTGGGGGGGGGGCTGCAGCCCCCTCAGCCCCCCCCTTATATACGCCCATGATGTCTACAATAGGAATAAATCTTCATATGGACTGCTTAGAAACCGGAAATAAATACCTAAGGGACATGAATGATTCTCCTGTTGCTAGGAATCTAAGCGTCATGGCTACTTTAATTTGAGGAGGAATTTCATCACGGAAACGTGTGTCTGATTTTGTAATTTTAGGCGCAATCAATAACAGGATTTGACTAAATTTAGCTCTTGACAATCTGGTAAAGTTATGGAAAAGACCTTCATCCAAAATTATTTCACGAATCATTTGATAGGTCCTTTTTTTTTTCAAATAGTTCTTCATTTGAACTGCATTCAAGTTTGACAAATCTGTTGTGCTTGTGGCACGAAACTGATGAACAAATTTAGACAGGAAACTCTTTTCAATAAGAACATGCGGTGCTACAAAAAAAAAAAAAAAAAAAAAGAAAAAAAAATAACCTAGCCCGAGGCATCAGAAGCAGCCCGTGATCCCCGATTATCATTGTGATTCTAGTATTCTTTCAATTAACAATAAAAATTTAACGGTCTCTTATTTACCTTTTGAATGACAAATGAGTTATAAATACAAAGGCAGCAGACAGTGATACTAAATTTCTTGAATGTTTGTTGATTCGTGACATAAATTTGAAAGTATTATTTTTTAAATTCAATTACTCATCTTTAAAATGATTAATGCTAATTTTACATAATTTGCATACAAGTTTCATCTCTCTTAAAACCAAAAGGAAGCAGTATTTTAGAGCATCCTATCGAGGCCATATTTGTAAACCTTCTCGAGTTGAAGGTCTGAATCCTACAAGAATTACCACTTCCAAACCACCTTAACATAATAATTATATCTGCGACCTGGAAAAAATCGTGATTCCAAACCGTGCATCTTAGCGATCAGCATACCTCACCTTGTTCAAATACTAGCAAATAACAATCAATTAAAAGGTCCAGCACGAAGTAACTGCCTCATTTTAGCGCGTTTCCATAACATTATTGTCTCTAGTGTCATTTAGGAAGCTTGGAGTAGATGTAGGTAATATTTTGTAAAATTTAAAAAAAGAAAAGTAGGAATTTTTGGTACCATAATGCACAGAAATGTTACAGCAGCGGAAATTACTCACTTGGTCTTTTCGAATTCCATTTTATAGCTCTATTACATAAAACGAACAAAACATTCTCATTTTACTGACCAAAACAACAAGCAATTAAAATAAGAAAACAAGACACAAAGAAGAGTTCAAAGGAATGAAAAAAACACTTTGAAAGTTTAAGCACTCATATCCCCAATGAGATAAAAATTACTTGAGAAAAGTTTTCTAAGCTAATTTAGTAAGCTATCAAATAGTTACCTTCCACTTTCACGATTTCCCAACCGTTTACGACATATTTAAGAAAATCCAATAACTGCTCATGCAAACTTAACCAAAATTTAAATATCTTAGTTTGGATGATCGTCAAACATCTGAATAAATATTTAATTGAATTATTCCTTTCTGAGAACACAATTCGAAAATTAGTAAAGAAAAAAAAACTATTTGTATCTACTATGTAGAAAACACATTTATTACATAGTAGAGGGGTCTCCCGTGGTCTAGTGGTTAACGCCTTAGATTCATAAGCGGGAGATGGTGGGTTCGATCCCCACCGGTGGCAGGAATTTTCTCATCCCACGGCTCGTTGGGAAATTTCATCGCTGCACCCTGCATGTCGGCGCTAATGGCCTAGGTGTCGTAAACAAAAAATAATACTACATAGTAGATATTAGATTAGGTCGCCTTAAAATTAGTTTCATTCGTTTCCCTAGGCTAAAAAAAAACCTAAAAAATCTATATCTGCTATCCAATTGACGTGAAAACGTAAGTGCAACAATTTTTTTGATTGTTTAATCCCCAGGTTCGGGCGGATGGATTCTGCTGGTTAAAGAACTTGAACACTCATATATATATATATATATATATATATATATATATATATATATATATATATATATATATATAAACAAACAAAATTGAACCATCGTGATTTTTGTTATGGGTTGTGAAACGTAAACTGTAGTTGTCACTAGGTGAAATGGATTGCGTCATTAGCGGGGTTCCTCCCTATGGTGGGAGGGAGGAAACGCACTAAAAGTCACAAGCAAGTTAACACGTTAATAGGTCACTTTAGCGTATTTCAAAGGGAGCCATAATTACTACGTTTACTTGATAAGAATCAATTATGTCCGTTGACACAATTTAAAAATTTGTCCCATTATTGCATCCAGATAGGATATAGTTGCTTAACTCGAACAAGGTTTTATGCTCTGAAAGGACATAAATTCTTAATTTAAAAAAAAAAAAAATACAAATTTTTTTTTTCGTATTTCTCAATCTATTCGTTGGTTCAAATGTTTTTCGTATTAAATTGGAATGTGCCAAAAAAGTAAATTTCGATGACCTGTTTTAGATAAAAAATAAATGATATTAATATCTAAACCGTGTTGAATTATAATTGTAGGATTGAACGTAAATCTTCTAAAGTGATTTTCGAAATATTGATAAGCAACTGCTTAACTCCTGTCGTAGGTATGGTTACTCAATATCCGCAAAGGAATGTAATAAAATTAATTCCGCGAAGATATATAGTTCTGGTCCACACCTGGGTCTTCTAGGAAGCTCTGCATCATGCTAAGTATCGGCCCTTTTGCTTAGAGTGGTTTTCTTGTAAAGAATCTTGCGGCATTGGCCTTCACCCATATATTCTCTTCAACGGAATTTTTCGTTATAAAATTGGATTTATTTGGCTTCTTTTTTTTTTTGTCTATCATCGTCTTCCGCTTGCAATAAATCCTTTGGGGATATATGAATTGTCTGTATATGTGGGCCAGAAGGTCCAACAATAAATAATTAAAAAGTGTTCACTGGTTAATATAAATAAAAATAATTTATTCTCCTTGGATATAATAAAATTATAAAGCTCACTTAAAATAAATAAATAAAATAAACGAATATATTTATCTAAATAAATGTTAATGAAAGGGCGTGACGTCACTCAGGCTGGTGCTCGGATTTCTAAGTGGAGATACTGGCAGCCGGGAGTATGGACCTCGCTGGTACTTTTTCTACTAAGGAAGCCAATTTAAGGTTACCACTAATTGCTTTAAAACTAGGAATGTAGTCAGTATATGGGCGTATGTAAGGGGGGGGGGCTGCAGCCCCCCCGAAATTTTGATTTGATCGTTAAAAATGTTATAAAACCCTTAAAAATAAATTAAATAAGATCATTTAGTTCATAAAAAATATTCTATTTTGAATGTAATAGCGTTTTAGTTGGCTAAAACTCTTCCAAGATCTAAATAGTTAGTATTCCATACACCGGAAATGGTCTCAGTCCCCCCCCCCCCGATATTTTTCCAGCCCCCTCCGAAATGATTTCCTCTATACGCCCATGGCTCAGTACATGCTTGAAATCGAGTGTACCGCCATGTTGAGCTCATGAGCGTATATAGAAAATAATTTCAGGGGGAGGGGGCTGGGAGAATTTCGGGGGGGCATTGATGACAGCATTTGGGGGTATGGAATACTAATAATCTAGAAATGATGATTTGTTTAACTAAGTGATCTTATTCAATTTATTTTTAATGGTTTTACGATACATTTTTACCGATTTCAGGGTAGAAATGTATGTATGTATTCCCCTCGTATATACGCCCATGGTTGAGCTTGCTTCAGTGGGTTTCAATGAGCAGGTAGCAGAATATAAAATGCTGGGGGACGACACTTCGCTTGATTTTCTAAGATGCCGAATCTAGGTTATTCTAAATATTTACCAAAAACGTTATTATAAATGTATATAAGCTGTACAAGCCTGTGATCAAGTACAGGGTGACATTCTTGCCTAATATATCCCTAAGTGAATTACATCTGGAGAGGAATCATTATTGCGTTTTTGAAAATAGGTCCATACATTGGGACTTGAATTTCTTTATGATGTTACACCCCATTGCGTAGATTAGAGCCTTCAAGAACGTCCGGTGGTTTCTCCGTAGTTATGACGCATGTCTCAGATACGTGGATGAAGTTGACGCAACGGGGTACGGTTTCCAAATCACCTTCGGGTATAGCTCAAAATTGTGTCATTGCTTAATCATAATCTTTACAGGAAAAATAAATATTTTCTACAGTTATAAAATACTTTCTGTGTAAAATGAATCTTTTTAATAGCAAAGAGCCCATCACTTTAAATTAACATTGATAACAAGAGGGTATAAATTTTCAACTATCAAAAATTAATGCAAAACAAATTTCAACTTACTACGACAAAACGTATTATTAACCACACAATTTACATTAATTGTCTTTAGACAAAGAGAAATCTTATAATAATAACACTAGGGTCTCCCCGTGGTCGGGAGATGATGGGTTCGATTTCCAACGGCAGCAGGAATTTTCTTATCTCACGGCTCCTTGAAAATATTCCTCGCTGCACCAGGATGTCGGCGCTAATGGACGAGGTGTCGATGCGCCGTTAAAATTAAAAAAAAATACTGATTACATAACCTACTGAAAGAGCTGTACTACTTCTAGAAAAAAAAAAAAAAAAGAAATTAAATAAGTAAATAAAACAATATAAGGACATAAAAGTAAAGGCTCGAAAAATGTGAGAAAAATCAAGTAATAATCATGTATAAATAAAAAACGAAAAAAGAAATTTGGATGGTATAAATTAAAACTTTCGTGTAACGCTCTCTTAGAATAGAACGCTATTTCAAGCGTAGATCACAATCGGGATTTTTATTTATTTATTTATTTTTCGTTACATGCTTATTTATTTTAAACAGAACATTTAGTTTATTTATTTACCTGTACGCATTTAAATTAGTTATTGGTTAGCTCAAATGCTAGAAACAAAAAATAATACCTAAAACTTAAGCAACAGTGACTTTTTGTAAAAAAAAAAAAAAAAAAAAAAAAAAAAAAAAAAAAAAAAAAAAAAAAAAACCTAAAATATTAAATATCTTGAAAACGAATACCTTTTGGACACGGCAATATGGGCTTAAAATTGTTTATTTTGACCAAAACTATCACCTCGCGAAGGATGTGGGTCGACTAACCAGTAACCCTGTATATGTTTAAATATGTATTTTATCGAGCTATGTTTATTTAACCTATGTGTGCTTACTTATTTCATTTTAACTATCTATTTTTATATTGGCATTTATTTTATATTAATTTGAATAAAGAAGGTTATGATGTGTGCATTAGAAACTGAATAAAGTATCCAATATTCTCGCATATTAGCGACGCATCTCCAAGTTATACGAAAGGCATTTTCGCAACGACTTACACAATCACACGGGCTCAAAATTGTGTGCTAATGTACACAACATCATGAAACGGTAATCAGGTTTCGTCAGGTGGTTTAAGGAGGCCAGCCTCGATAATTGGGCTCAGGTTGATAGCTCGTCATTAGTCTATCAGCTGCCAACAGGGGCTGATGTTCTCAATTGGCAGGTTCCGTCAACATCAGGAAAACATCTCCTGATTCAGTATATATCGGATATTTTTGTTCCATTGTCTTTAATACAGGAAGTACTTTAATAGTTTTTTAAAAAAAAAACAAAAAAAACAGAAAGTAGTTATGGGACACATTTAGGTATTTCACTGGCCTACGCCAAAAAACTAATTATAAATTTGTGACTATTTCGCATGGATTTTTGTAAGCTCAAGCCAATAAAATAATCAAAAAATTTCATCAGGATAATTGGCCTAGTTTGCGCGCGTTGTCCTATATAGAATAATTTTTTTTTTGGGAGGATGCAACGGGGGTATATAGGAAATAATTTGGGGGGGGGGGGGGCTGGGAGCATTTGGGGGGCATGGAATACTAACAATCTAGAACTTCGAATAGGTACCACAATAAGACGCTATTACACCCAAGAAATATATTTTTCTCTAAAATAAGTTATCTTATTTAATTTACTTTTAAGGTTTGTATGACACATTTTTACCGATTAAATCAAAATATTGACGGGGGGCAATAGCCCCCTCAGCCCCAGTTTATGTACGCCCATGGGAGGATGTTTTCATGTAAGCCAATCACTTTCCCTACCTCTTTCATCCATCTCCAAGTCCTAAACAGTGTACTCTATGCACTTAATGGGGTGTAGGTCCTTACGATCATAAACGCCATTCCTTTGTGTGGAGATTTTTATTATTATAAATATTTATTATTCTGTACTAAGTATTAATATGTACGCAGCTTTG
Source organism: Gonocerus acuteangulatus (assembly GCA_946811695.1). NCBI lineage: Eukaryota > Metazoa > Arthropoda > Insecta > Hemiptera > Coreidae > Gonocerus > Gonocerus acuteangulatus. The sequence goes on from OX328132.1 coordinate 103,742,264, forward strand.
ATTAAATTGTTATTAACCATGCATTTATTTATTCACGGAGGTCAGGTGGCCGTGAGTTTTAAGGCGTAAGCAGTTAACACTCCGTGCCAAGGGTCGTGGGTTCGATTCCCACTTACGAATAGTGGCTTTTCTTTGGAAGAAATAAAATGCATTAGCCCTATCCTGGCTAGAAAAGGGTGGTAACCTATAGATAACCCGTCCTAAAATTCTAAGTTAATTATAATGGACATTAAAATTTAAATAAATATTATTTGCCCTCATTTAATCCAAACGATAGTAGAAAAATGCTCATTTGTTTCAAACATAAAAAATATAACAAAAATAATAATAAAATAAATGGAATAAACAAATGAGTATTTCGGGTCTCTATGTTATATTATATTTTGTTAATTGACTTGGTGGCCTTTAAAAAGTCCATAAGCCGCTTCATAGTATTTGTGTGATCGCCTAAAAATTTATGTAAGACATCTAAAAGCTTTGGTTTTTTTATTATATAGCTATAAATTATTATTGCAATTTGTGAGGAATGTTTTACAGCATTTTTTGAACTTTATGGAATGGTATAACTTCTGTAATTGCTTTCCTCGCCAAGGTGTTGTTTGTTATGGTATATTCGAAATGTCACTAGGGATAAGAACGGAAACGCGCTAAGATGATGCAGTTCCTGCGAGTTGGACTTTTTTCGGATGTAGGGAACGACAGACCCGGCCGTCAACTTCGTAAGAAATTATGCCCAGTTGACGGCCTTCAGTTTCAAACCGGCCTCGACCCAAAGATAATGACCAATAATTTTTTCTTGCTTATTAGATTTCACTAATGCTGGTGTAACTGTAATCCCATTCACAAAACACATTCACTACAAACGGAAATGGTTGCGACATTATGTTTCTCTTTCGAACTGAATTGCCAGGATCCTTTCACTGGGAAAACATTGAAGAATTCTTGATACATAGAAAAGATAGTTTAAATGATACAATCTGCTATTTCAGTCGTGAATGCAATTGTGCTCAAATTACGTGCTGGGCCCCATGCAAATACAACTTCAAAAATGTCGTTGTCACAGGAATTGCGCGTTTCGATAAAATCCTTATTCCTGTTGTGATCTGGAAAGCTTAAATTGGGAACTGTTAATATTTTTATGTAATGTTACATAAATGAACTAATTTTACTGTAAAACACGAAACAAATCATAAATTTGATAAAATCATAAAATGATAGAAGTCAACTGGAAGCGGAAGTGACTTAATCAACTATGAAGCCAGTTGACTTTCTATTCTACTGTCAACCGTATCTAATGACTCCAATCTAAACTCCTACGCATCATATGATACTTATTACTTTACAAATGACAACTTTGTGCTATAGCCTGTTCAAAATAAATGGAAAAGTTCAAGTCCGCATGCGCGAAACTCTTTGGGAAATATTCCCGACGGTGAACTCTTTGGGAAATGGTTCCGCCATTTACCAAATCTCATATATTACCCCATTAAAATGTCGAAAAAAATTTGGGCGGTTATAACCTTATCACTAGAAAGTTTAAACTTTTTTTTACTCTTAGCTTTTTTTACCTTGGGCTAAATATTGATAAATATTAATCACTCTCTTCCGAAGTGCTGGGTGCCTCTCACCAACTTGGAGGTAACGTATTGTACGTACAGTGCGTTGAAAAGTTGTGTGGAGCGGTGCTTCTGCAAAGAGTTTGAAGCAACTTGGTGTGTCTGTGGGACTGGTGAGGAGCATTACTTTGCGGGTACGTTCCTGCATCATCTTCAGTCCATGGAGGACACACCTTGTCGGGACGGGAATTTCAGGAGAAATTTCTTCAGGAGAAAGTGACGTTGATCTGTCTGATAAATGTCGTGAGTTAAGTTGATAACCAGCAACAATTTGAAAAATATGATTTGGAAAAAGGAAATTTTATACTTGTTAAAAATAAAAGTAAAAAGACTATTACGTATTTAGTCGCAGAGATCGGTGGTATTAAATGCCCAATGTTTAAGATCCAATATTTGAAAAAATAAACTTTAAGTGACAAATTTACGAGAGAAGATGAAAATTTGTATGATATTGAGTTTGAAGACATTGTGGCTAAACTTCCATACCCTACTATTGCTAGTGGATCTGCTTATAGTTAAAATATTTATCGATTGGACTGGATTTTTCAGCATATTAAGCACAACATAATATCAATAATAGCGTTTTTATTATGCTTACATTAGCTATAACCTTAAATTAATTAGATATGAATAGCAATAGAATACTTATTTCTATGAAATAAAAAATATGAATTTAGCCTTAATATTCAAGCTAAAAAAAAATCAATTTTGCAAAGTGGTCAAAGGTGCAACACCTTCCCCTATATATATATATATATATATATATATATATATATATATATATATATATATATAAATTATGGGTAGAGAAATGTAAACATCTCATTCTCACTCTCTCTCTCTCTCCCTCTCTATCTCCCTCCTCTCACACTATCCCTCTCTCTCTCTCTCTCTCTCTCTCTCTCTCTCTCTCTCTCTCTCTCTCTCTTTCTCACACACACTCCCTCTCTCTCATTCCCTGAGGCTCTTATCTTTCTCCCACTGGGACGTGTAGAATTAGGAGTACTTCAATTCATCTGAACCTCGCCATCAAGCTATAGAGACAATAGAATCTACACCATGCAGACTGAGACTTGGAAGGCAGACTACGGCCTAGATAGCGGCCGTGGACTGCTCCACTCTCCCTCGTTCTAGCCCGCCTGTAGATAAGTATCTGTCGGTGACAGTAAAATTTAATTGGACAGGTTGGCTCCTCCCCTGGGCGGTAAATCTTTAACTTGACCACTTCCTCCGCAGTCCTCGCTGATCCATTTCAGAACAGTCGCCTACGGTTGCATTTAATTAGGTCCGGCTCGTGTAAATAAACAGAGTTTGGGAGGTCCTTTCGAATAGAATCCACATGGAAGTAATAGATGCAGATGGCTCATTCTTATTGAAGCAAGTCACGTTTCTCTGGAATTACCCCGGCTACATTCAATTCTCACTTAATAGCAAGCAGTTTCTACTTCAAGTAGCTTTATGCAAATAGGCGGCATATCTATTGCTTAGAAATTAGAGGCTTCTCAGAGAATTTCTCTCCTACTTTGGCTCATTAGTGAACTGAGTTATATTCATTTATACAAGTTTATTGGTTTTGTAATAAATTAATTCATCATTATAAATTTTTCAATTAATTAATGTTGTTGGAGTTTCGGTATAGGCGGAAGGTAAAAAAATAAGAACTTCACTAAAATGTTTTACAGGCTTTATTTTTCCCTAAATGTTTCGCGCCATTTTGCTTATAACGGGAATTCGAAGATTGAAATAATGACGAAAGTTTTTTGGAAAAATGAAGTTTGTAAAATATTAAAGTCAAGTTCTTTTTTGTTGACTTTCCGCCATTAACGAAAATTCAAAGATTGAAGTAAAGGTAATATATATATATTATTTTTTAGGGTTCTTCGCTGGGGAGAATGATTGATATTAATACGGCATTCTCCAGCGGTCGGTTTTTCTGGGTGATATTTCGCAGAAATCACATTCTCCTTCTATATTTAAGAAGCAGAATGGGATTTCTGCGAAAAATCACCCAGAAAAAGCTGGCGATTGCCGTATTAACATTAATATATATATTTAAAATTTATTATTTATTTATTTTACACCAGACCATGCAAAGCATACATGACTACTTGTTTTTCTTGTTGCTCCAGAACTCCTTCATCGTTCACTAAAGTCCCGCTTCCATTCTGCGGACCACTTCGGCCTTCGAGTTTAGGTGTTCCCACTTGTGTACTCTCTCTCTAAAGATTTTTTTTATTTGTGCGTCCACTGGATCCAACTGTGCTTTTTCCAGATCAATTTTGACTTGTGTCATCCGAAGAGTTGTAGTCTTGATCCTTTGTATGTAGCTCAGGATTCTGTTGTTGAGTCTGGTATTTGATAAATAAGGTAAAAAAAAAACCTTTTTTTTCGGAGACGGTTTTATGGGAGAAATTCGAGCGACAAAGATCGTTGCGCTTATGGCCTTGCGTTTATAGACTTGCAAATACACTATTTATAGGTTTCTTGATGTAAGAAAACGAATGAAACCACTTTTAAGGCGATATATTTAACTATTTTCGAGAAAAGTGGAATAATAGTTTTTAAATAAAGTTTTTAGTTTAAGTACTTGGATTTAGTAGAAATATTTTCTGCATGTTTGAAATTCATCATGTTTAAATTTTTTTTACGTTTGGACTTATTTAATAAAATAGAATACAATTTTTTATTAACAGAAATGAAAAGTTATTGGAACTTTGTATTTTTTCCTTAATGTCTCGAAAACAGTTGAGAAATCGTGATAAGTGCAGCAGAGTTGGGCAAACGTTAGCGAACGCTAATATCTAATACCTTCCCGCTAATTTAGCGTTACTGATAAAAGCCTGCGCTAACGATTAGCGAATAGCGACGGCAGTGCGCTAATCGCTAATTCACCTATAATGTTTAATCTTCTTATTTTCGTGGTAGGCGGAAGGTCAATTATTATTATTATTAATTGACCTTCCGCCTACCACGAAAATAAGAAGATTAAAAAAAAGGGTCAGTTGAAGAATAATTATAATGTTTAAATATCTTTGCAGCTAACTAGGAGGAATATTGAAGGTGGAATAATAAAAGGATATTGGAAGTGTTATTACATAAGATATTGAAGGTCGTATTTGGAAGTATATAGGAGGTGGTATTAGGAAGGATGTAAAAGGTCGTTTTAGGAAGGATATACCAGGTGGCATTAGGAAGGATATAGAAGGTGGTATTAGGAAGGGTATAGAAGGTGGTATTAGAAAGGATATTGAAGGCGGTATTTGGAAGTATATTGGAGGTGGTATTAGGAAGGATATAGAAGGTGGTATTAGGAAGGGTATTGGAGATGGTATTAGGAAGGATATACAAGGTGGCATTAGGAAGGATATTAAAGGCGGTATTAGGAAGGATATTGGAGGTGGCATTAGGAAGGATATTGGAGGTGGCATTAGGAAGGATATTGGAGGTGGCATTAGGAACGATTTTGGAGATGGTATCAGAAAGGGTAAAGAAGGTGGTATTAGGAAGGATATTAAAGGCGGGTTTAGGAAGGATATTGGAGGTGTATTAGGAAGGATATTAATGGCGGTATTAGAGAGGATATTGGAGGTGGTATTAGGAAGGATATAGAAGGTGGTATTAGGAAGGTTATTGGAGGTGGTATTAGGAAGGATATTGGAGATGGTATCAGGAAGGGTATAGAAGGTGGTATTAGGAAGGATATTAAAGGCGGTATTAGGAAGGATATTGGAGGTAGTATTAGAAGGGATATTGGAGGTGGTATCAGGAAGGGTATTGGAGGTGGTATCAGGAAGGGTATTGGAGGTGGTATTAGGAAGGATATTGGAGATAGTATCAGGAAGGGTATAGAAGGTGGTATTAGGAAGGATATTAAAGGCGGTATTAGGAAGGATATTGGAGGTGGTATTTGGAAGGGTATTGGAGGTGGTATTAGGAAGGATATTGGAGGTGGTATTAGGAAGGGTATTGGAGGTTGAATTAGGAAGGATATTAAAGGCGGTAATAGAGAGGATATTGGAGTCCGAATAACTGTGTAGCACATAATAGAGGAATGCCCTAAATACAGGCACCAATTTGCTGCAGAAGGTATCAACAGAAAACTTGCAGTGTGCCTTGGAAACAATACCTCAGAAATTGACAGACTGTTAAATACCTTCCTAATACTTTCTTGAATATCCATCCCTATAACACCTTCAATATCCCTCCTAATACCCCATAAACATTCTTCCTAATGCCACCTCCAATATACTTCCTAATCCCAACTTCAATATCCTTCCCAATACCACCTTCTATATCCTTCCTAATACTACCTTCTAAATCCTTCCTAATACTACCTTCTATAACCTTCCTAATACCACCTCCTATATACCTCCAAATACCACCTTTTATATCCTTCCTATTACGATCTTCAATATCCTTCATAATACCACCTTCTATATCCTTCCTATTACGACCTTCTATATCCTTCCTATTACGACCTTCAATATCCTTCCTAATGCCACCTTGTATATCCTTCCTAATACCACCTCCAATACCCTTCCTAAAACCAGCTTCTATATCCTTCCTAATACCACCTTCAATATCCTTCTAAATACCGCCTTTAATATCCTTCCTAATACCACCTTCTATACCCTTCCTAATACCACCTTCTATATCCTTCCTAATGCCACCTTGTATATCCTTCCTAATACCACCTCCTATACCCTTCCTAATACCACCTTCTATATCGTTCCTAATACCACCTTCAATATCCTTCCAAATACCGCCTTTAATATCCTTCCTAATACCACCTTCTATACCCTTCCTAATACCACCTTCTATACCCTTCCTAATACCACCTTCTATATCCTTCCTAATGTCAACTTGTATATCCCTCCTAATACTACCTTCTATACCCTTCCTAATACCACCTTCTATATCCTTCCTAATGCCACCTTGTATATCCTTCCCAAAAAGGACCTTCTATATCCTTCATAATACCACCTTGTATTACCACCTCCTATATACCACCTCCTATATACTTCCAAATACGTCCTTCAATATCCTTTGTAATAACACTTCCAATATCCTTTTTTTATTCCACCTTCAATATTCCTCCTAGTTAGCTACAAAGATATTTAAACATTAGAGGTGTATTAGCGATTAGCGCACTGCCGTCGCTATGCGCTAATCGTTAGCGCAGGCTCTTATCAGTACCGCTAAATTAGCGGGAAGGTATTAGATATTAGCGCGCGCTAACGTTTGCCCAACTCTGAAGTGCAGCAATCATTCTAAAGCTCACTAAATTCTCTACAAAGAAGATTCTTATGCAATTTTCGATGGGGTGATGTCAGTCGGAGAAAGTGTTAGTTTTGTTCTTTTGAACGGATAGATGCGAAGCCCCTATATGAATAATAATTAAAAAAAAAATTCTTTGCCTGAATCCTAAAATTTAATGGCCTAATAGCTTTTCTTGTGTTATTTTTTGGGGGAAGGGGATTAAGATTGTGGAAATTATAACAATATCAATCATAGGGGTCTCCCGTGGTCTAGTTGCCAGCGCGCTAGATTCATAAGCGGGAGATGGTGGGTTCGATCCCCACCAGCGCCAGAAATTTTCTCATCACAGGGCTCGCATCTAAGGTTCCTGGCTGCACCCTGGACGTCGGCGCTAATGGCCACGATTTGTCGAGGCGCCGTAAAAAAAAAGAAAGAAAAAAAAAAAAATCATAATTGATATCCTGCTCGGAGGGGATTCTCGGTTCAAATTTCAGCCAGTCACTTATGTAGTAAACGATCTTGTATATATTACAGTGGTTTCATGATTAAAGAGGCAATAAGTAAATATGACTATGTAATAGTCTTTTGTGGATGACTAAATGGGTAATTACCCTAAGTGCACTGGTGGCTTTCCTTTGAGAATAATTATTGGATTTCATCCCCTCGGGAGGTAATTATCAAGCCATACGCCTAGTTACATTTCACTTCCGTCTTATCAGCGGGACATCAGTGTACTTTATGAGTCGTTATTTTAATTGCACTGTTTAATGGTTTTTCCTCCTAAGGGGAAAGCAGTTAATGCCTGCAAGGGTCATAAAATAGAAGAAATCCTAGCATTAATAGGAAAAGATGTATTTAAACGTACATTTAAGAAATCATTCATTCGTGTCATGCAGAAATAAGTAAAATGAAGGTTGAAATTAGCTCAATAATTCATACGCGATGAGACCGTTCTAGAAAACTGATGCAGTCTCTTTGACCCTTTTATATCTACGGCCACATTTGCGATAATTCCTAGATTGTAACCGCGTAGGTATAGCGTTAATTCCCGCTACTTTCGTGCGGGATTTATAAATCGTTATCATTTTTTGATTGTAAATCATACTGACGACAGAGTACTTGATAAAGCTACGTATGAAACGCAAACAAATACACTTACGAACCAATGAAACTTCAAAAATAACCAAATACACGTACAGACGAAGTTAACACTCACACAAGTAACGAAAACGAAACCATACATAGGGAACACAAATACAAGAAACTTAAATAAATATGCGTCAAAATAAATTTTAAAAATTTTATGTACTCAAGACTGAAAGATATTCATTGGACGGACTTCGGCATGACGGTCATCCCAGACCTTTGCCTAAAGATGTTTTGTTAATCAGTAAAGAGGATTTCTATTTAATTTTTTTGGTTAGTATTTACTTTGTTTTTTTTGTTTTTTTGTTTTTTATATATATTTTTGATGAATAGATGCAGAGATAAAAATTTATTGTTTAGAATTACTTTATACTCATTTACACAATTATTATTTAAATAATATTGATATATCCTGTACTTTTCTACATTCATGTTATTTGTAAAATAAACATCTTTATTCATTCATTCGTGCGGGGATTTGCGATAATTCCCGCGAGTTTCGTGCGAGATTCGCGTTGTTTCCTACTAATTGCGTGGGAGAATTCGCAATAATTCCCCGGGTAAAACACTACAGATTGTTGGCCACCAACGCGGGCAATCCGTATAAAGGGTGTAGCGCAAGTAGATGAGAATAATTAAAGGGGCCAGCATTTTTAGCAGAAAAAAACATGTTTTTCATAGAAAACCTTCACTTTTCTCTGCTTCTCGCTACTTTTTTTATATCAACATTTAAGGCAATAGCACTTTCAATGTCCACAAGTGTCTTTTTCAAACCCCAATAACTCTTCAATAAGTTGATATTAATAAAAACAGTCTTAGTTAGCAACAAATTCTCCAGAATCACTACTCTTCCAAAACACATTCTGCAAAATGCCGAATCCCACCAAAGTTGTATCCACTATTCTAGAACACGGTTACAGATATCGTTCTCAAAATGGATTTATTCGTTTAGAAATCCTATAAAATGTGTACCTGAAGGCATTAGAACGCGAAAACGTAAGAACAATAAGCGTGTTTCGATTTTTTTCGCGCAAATTCCACTAGTTAAGGAACTTGACCTTTCAAATAAGAAAACAGATTTTTATAGCAAAGTTTATCGAATCATTTTTGGGGCAGAGAGAGAGAGAGAGAGAGAGAGAGAGAGAGTGAATAGACAATTCATATATTGTTATTCCTGTGATTTATGGGTTTTAATATCTTTACTTTTCTAGTTGGCACCACCGAAACACGTCATAAGGACGACGTCATAAGCCAGTTTACTATGGAGGGAAGGAGGAAACACACCAATAACTTCGCGCACCACTTCATCACTTATCACACTCACTCAAAAACTAAAAATTATCTTCATTTTTTCTGTGGTAAAATAGAATACCTGCGGCATTTATTGAAGACCAATATTTATTGGTAAAGAATGTTTATTGATAAAATTTTGCTGAGTTGAGAATTTCCTAGGTTTTGACCGTTTCCTCACTCGTTCAAGGACCATTTCCTTGCTGAAGAATTTGGCCAACTTGCTAACTACTATTTTAAAATACTTGTGTTTTTTCTAAATTCTGCGTACTGGATTTGCTGCATAATTATTGTAACAAAAAAACATCAGAAGTAACATTTTTTAGGGGCCCCCTTTGTTTTTGGGTTCGAGTCCCATCGGCGGCAGACATTTTCTCATCGTGGAGAAAATTCCTCGCAGCAAAAAAAAAAAAAAGTCTCTCTCTCTCTCTCTCTATCTCTCTCTCTCTCTATCTCTCTCTCTCTTCTCTCTCTCTCTCTCTCTCTCTTCCCTCTCTCTCTCTCTCTCTCTCTCTATATATATATATATATATATATATATATATATATATATATATATATATACGTATGTTTATGTATACACTCGCGATCCAAAATAATATTAATTATAAAATAATTCAAAAAATAATTTTTCTTTTAGCCTTATCCAAGATCTTGTGTGCAATCAGGACAGAGATCCAATAATGCAACTTTCACTTTTGGAACGATCGATTCTAGATTAAAATACCTTGAAGCTCATTCCAAACTTGTTTAAATTCACCAGAAGGAAAGGCAAAAAATGTTTAATTAACTTAACAAGCTAATAAGTATTCCGCACTCGCTGGCCAAGCAAAATGATGTCAATATTTCCAAGTTATTTCTAATTATAAATATTGCAATTAGAAGTCTTGCAATTTGAAAGGGAAGGAGACTGGCTATTAATTAAATCAAACCATCAAGAAGAAGTCCGCTTATGACTTCGATCCGATGCCGCTACTTGGAGCTACTGACTAGAAATTTCAACGCTTCAGAACCCACAGATCACAAAAAAAAAAAAAATAGAATAATTGAATCAATATCAACATGAATGTAAAGTATTTCATACGCACAAGATATGCCCAAATGGCATGGGTTGTGCAGAAAAAAATTAAATAAACTCCCTCACCATAGGGATACTTTGGTGAGGAAACAATAAAATTAAAAAAAAAAAAAAACCCCACAGATCACGAAAATTGGTGTATGGAGTCGTAAGTTGGCAAGAGATCTCAAAGCCCTTGGCATACCAATGTATACCCTTCAAGTGATTGCTAAGAGTGTACTGAAGGGCTCTTGCAGTCTCTTCAGCAGATGGACGACTCATCTCATCCGGGGAAACCCTCAAGAAATTTATTGACTGTCGATTTTGTTTTATTGGTGGCATTATTACTAATATTTAGTTATTGCCTATATATATATACATATATATATATATATATATATATATATATATATATATATATTGCATTATACTTTATTTTTTAATTTATGAATTCTATGGTTTCTATTATTATCTTCTTTTTTAAATTTTTTTATTATATAGTTTTTTTACTTGGATGTAATATGAACTATATAAATACATTTTATATGTATATTTGTATACTTGGATGTACATATGTAATAATGTGTTTGTTTGCACATATGTAATAATATTATTGTAAGTATATAATGCAATGATTGTTCTGAGCAAATCGCTATAGTTGCGGATGCTCATGACGAAAAAAGAAAAGCAAATCGCGGTAAGTAAAAAATAATCAACGCTAGGGAAAAGAACGGAACCGCGCTAAGATGACGTAGTTCCGTAGAGTCGGACTTTTTATACTATTGTGGCGGTGGGTATCTAATTTATTCATTTTCTTTAAGCCACATTAGGTTGTTGGAGGGCCATCTAGGTCCTCCAACAAGTGTCTCCTGCTTCGGTAGATATCGGACGTATCGTCCAGCAAACCACCTGGAAATCCGTGGTGTACCAAATGAAACCACCTTAAAAATGATGAGAACCAGGGGAGTCCCATGTCCACCCTTTGTTGACATTCATCTAGCAAAACTAGCAACTTGCGTTCCTCCACTGGTACGCACAGGACAGGTTGAGAACTGTGTGTCTAGACAATCATTTCAACAACCGTTATTTGTTTTGTGGATAAAAGAAGATCGACGAAAATCCTTCGATCACGTCTCTGTAAGGAGAACACGCTAATGGTTTGAAAGTTATTTAGGTAATATTTAACATTGGGATTCAATTGTCGAAAGCATTGCACAATTGCCTTTCGCAATTGGAAAATGAATCATTCAAGATCAGCAGAATCCGAAATCGTGAAAATGGTCTCTTAGGCCTGCTCCCTTTGAGAAGGGCTTGGCACCATCATCAGAGTGACGTTGATTGCTCTAAAGCTACGAGGAAAGGAGAAAAATCAGAGTGACAAATGACGGCCCTGCTACTCGAGCGGCACCAAATGTGAAATCGGTAGCCGGCTCGACTGAAACGAGAGCTTATTTGTATACAAGCAGTCTGAAATGGCTTAGGCAATTTGTTTCTTTCCACAGGGGATCTAAATTGCTTTGAGGAACCGACGATTAGTGCCTTCTTAAGCAGGATCTGATCTCCAATACTCACTGAATATTTAAACATCCGAATTTAGTTCACATCTAACTACCCATTCCACAACAGTCCTGGATTTCAGTGGAAGAATTAGTACAATCTCCCATTCGAGTCAGATCAATTTGAATACCAATGCTCTATACTTAATAGTGAACAAAATACCTCCATCACATATTTACAAGAATAACATTCAGTGGAAATTGGCTAAAGTAGTATTAATAATCATTTTTGGATAATGCAATGCATAAACTAGCCAATTACATGGTTACCTACTTAAACTACTTCCATGGATAGTCCAATCTATTTCTTATTCAGCAAACTCTGAAGGAATGTAAGTTCCACCTGCGCAGACATTTTTCAAAAAAATCTTCAAAACTATATCGGTCCTACACACACACACTCCCATTTATATATATATATATATATATATATATATATATATATATATATATATATGTGTGTGTGTGTGTGTGTGTGTGTTTGTGTGTAAGTATCGAGTGATAACAGAACACCAGAGTTGGGCAAACGTTAGCGCGCGCTAAAAGCTGATACCTCTCCGCTAATTTAGCGAAACTGTAGAAAGCCAGCGCTAATAATTAGCGGTTAGCGGCGGCAGTGCGCTAACCGCTAATCTATTTATGAAATATCGTAATTGCTAATAGCTTAAGCTATAGTTACAACTTGTAACTATAGCAATTACGATATTTCATAAATAGATTAGCGGTTAGCGCACTGCCGCCGCTAATCGCTAATTATTAGCGCTGGCTTTCTACAGTTTCGCTAAATTAGCGGAGAGGTATCAGCTTTTAGCGCGCGCTAACGTTTGCCCAACTCTGCAAAACACCACGAACAATTCACTAGTTTATAAATAAATATGATTTTCTTTTAGATGAAAGAAAAACAATTCAAAAAATTGGCCCATTATAGAAAAAAAAACTCTTTAATAAACTCCCAAAACCTGATTGATACTCCCAAAAACGGTTGAGATCAGGGAAAATGTGACGTGGCCATTGTAGGTAAAGATGTTTACGTATGGCGTCAATCAGCTGTACAATTGTATTACAGCCAGTGTTGGGGGAAAAAACACATTTCAGAATAATGAATAATTATTAAATTTGATATTTTGAATAATTTTTCATTCATTATTTAGACATGGGGTCTCCCGTGGACTAGTGGCTAGAGCCTTAGATTCATAAGCGGGAGATGGTGGGTTCGATCTCCACCGGCGGCAGGGATTTTCTCATCTCACGGCTCGTTGGGAAAATTCCTCGCTTGCACCCTGGATGTCAGCTCTAATGGTCTAGACATCGAAGTGCCGTAAAAAAAAAAAAAGAAAAAAGTTTTTCTTACTTTGAATGAAAATTATTTAATTGAGTGATATCGTTTACTAAACATTACTTATATTTTTAAAAACAAGTAACTACTTTATTTTAACAATGAGGGGTGCCAAATAATGATAATAATTTAAAAAAATCTCGATGAATAATACTGAATTTAATTCAGGAGGTCTGAGGTTACATTTAATTAAGTCACTCTTAATGTTTCTTTCAGCACAAGCTTTCACATTTATTATTTCTTTTAAATAAAGGAAATCTTTACAAAACATGTTTTGAGAATAATGTACTTAGTACATCAATACTGTTCAAAAAAGAAAAATTAGCCTACCTTTTAGCGCGGTTCCTCCCTCCCCCATAGGGAGGAACCCCGCTTATAAGGTTGATACAATGAAACAATCCGGAAGTGCCGACAAGAAAATTTCGCGTTTCAGAACCCCTAGAGACCGAAAATAACGGTGGTTCAAATTGGTATATATATATATATGTATATATATATATATATATATATATATATATATATATATATATATATATATATATATATATATATATTTGTCTGTTCGCTCATTTCTGGCTTCCCTGATGGTCCGATTTTGATGAAATTTGGTAAAAAAATCTGTCGTCCAATTTGAAAGGTCAAGTTCGTTAACCAGCAAAATCCGCCCACTGGAAGATGGCGTTTGGGGCGAAATTCGCGCAAAAAAAACCGTAACGCTTACGTATTTGAGTTCATAAGCTTGTAAGTACTCTTTTTATAGGCTTCTTGGGCTAGGAAAACGAATGGAACCATTTTCAAGGCGATAGCCTTAACCGTTTTCGAGAAAACTGAAAAAATAATTTTTGAATGCCGTTTTTGGTTTGGGTACTTAGAATCATGGGATTCAGTTGAAACATTTACTGCATGTTCTACTTTCATTAAAACTAATATGTTGAAATTTTGGTTGCGTTTGGAGTTAAGGAAGGGTTAGAATAAAATATTTTATTAACAGATATGAAAAGTTTTGGGAACTTCGTATACCTTCCCTAATATCTCGAAAACTGTTTAAGTAAAAAGATTAAGTAAAATAAGAAAAACCATTCATTGTTAGAAACATAGCTTGCCAAGAGAAAGAGATTCGATGACGTCTTTTGAATATTTTCAATTGACTTTATTCTGTTGGTTTTTTATTTTATTTTTTAATTGATTTTATTTGTAGAATTATAACTATAGTAAAAGAACACAGGAATATGTGAATAATTTTGATATTTTCCAATTCATTGAAACGTATGAAATGAAGTATCGGTAGAAGAGGATTCTAGGGTCTGGCGGACCCGACCAGTCATAAAACCCTTTGAACAAAGGCCGAGGAAAATATTATCTGTTTCTATTCTAAGCTTTTCAAATGACAATAGGGATATGAACAGGAACCGCGCTAAGATGATGCAGTTCCTGCGAGTCGGACTTTTTTCCTATTAAACACATTATTTTAAATGAATAGAAATAATAAATGAAGATATATATATGTGCGTTTATTGATAGCATTCTTTTTATCGAATGAGTGTTTTCTTTTTACTTTCCGTATATTTTCTTAGTTACCTCGAAAAGGGTTGCGAAATCGTTGTTCGAAAAGATAATTCGAAAGCCTTTTAAATTTAGTTCAAAATAGGTCCAAATGGTAATAAAACAACTTCAAGTGGAGAAAGAAGTCCTTAAGGTATCAGATTCGTTTTATTAAAGACGAAAAATTAATTGTTTCTAATATATTTTTTCTAACATAAATGGTTATAAATGATTAATTTATGAAACTCCCATATAAATGTTTCAGTCTTTTTAAATTTTTATTTTTATATTTTGTTATTAAAGACTTAAACCCCTGATAAAAATAGATGCAATAAATTGAAGTGGAATACTTCTCTCCGGTAGTGAGTTAATTCGTTGCTTGCGTGTTTATTACTGACTTGAGGCCACTGATACTCCGAGCCACTATTCATCAGTATTGATATACGAGCGACACAGAGGCTTGAGCAAATTGACTTCAAATATTATATCTGTAGCAATAAAGTGGTAGTGAAGACGCCGTGCCATAAAGCTTTGCCAATGGGAGCCAAGCACGCCATTTCCTCTCCCCCTGATCCCGATTCCAGTGGATAAGGTTTTTTTCACACCATCATATTTTTTAGAGTACTTCCAAATACCTCACATAGCACAGAGCAGATGGCGAGATTGTTAATGTTTCACAAGCTATAGTTTGCTAACTGCTATTTAGATTTTCAATGACATATGTTCAGACATATATATATATACTAGCTGTTACCCGGCGTGCCATTCTACACCTTCTTTTTGCATTTAGAAAAGCAAAAATCAATTAGAAAGCAAATAAATAATATTAAAATCTAGCCAACGGCCATATCCACGTTGAATACACCGGTTCCCGTAGATCACCGAAGTTAAGCAACGTCGGGCGTGCTCGGTACCTGAATGGGTGACCGACCACGTGCTGTTGGCATTATAAAAGGGTGGCAACCTATAGATAGCCCGGCGCTAATGGCCAAGTTGTAGATGTGCCGTAGAAAAAAAAAAAAAAAAAAAAAAAAAAAAAATTCAAATCTAATAACGCAAATCTGTAACTGTTCGGGTTCACAATTTCGAACCCGTGATCTCCGAACTGCGAGTCCTAGACGATTTTAACCTACCCTATAGCCTATGGTAAAAATGAGTCAAAAGGTGTGGATTTGTATAAAGAACAAAAATACAGACAGACAGCTGGTAGATATTTTTGACCTAGCCTATGACACTTCCAGGATCAAGACCTACCTGTGTGCCAAGTTTGGTCATTTTGAATAATTCTAAATGTTTTCATTCATAAATAACTATAAGAAGTTTTCTAAATGCGAGATGACAAAACAATGATTAATATCAATTATTTCATCGTGAAAACAACGATTTACAAAATTCTTTTAAAAAGCCCCAGAAAAAATGGGGTGCAAATATGGGCCCCCTCAAAGATGTTACTAAAAACAATGCAAAATGATAGATAATTTATTTATTCCATGACAACAGTTATTATTATTAATTTACAGAAATGGTTAACATAACTGTCCCATTCAGTCCTTTCAATGTAAGCGTGCCCGCATTTCGCATTTCACCCACACCTCTCCCCGAGTGTCTTCAGAGAACATAAGATGCAATTGTATCGCCTGTGCCTGTTTTATCCGCCCCGTTGACATCTTGATTGTCATCATCAACGTAGTCTATAATGCGAGGGTCAGTGTAATTTGATGGTAATTATCCTTATCGTTTCTTGAATGGAATATTCTTTTTTGGAAGGCCTTTCCCCTTCGCGTCCCCGCTGTCTTGTCGGTCTGTTACACCAGTAAAACTCAAGGACGCCTTCTTCAGGGCACTATTGTCAAGTGACTAGGTCAACTGATCCTTGTATGGTGATTCGCTGCTGCGGGTGGCGCTTGCTGCTTCACGTACACGAGTAGTGGTTATCTTCCTTATCTTGTGAACAGAAATATTCAAACGGAGAAATGAAGCCATTCACCATAAAAAGTCGTCATTTATTAAACATGGCTTTACACGCTACATCCTCAGATGCCCATTCAGAAGCCTAAAACCAAGTAGAACGTAGACGAACCTTCCGATACAAGGAGTTAATTAAATTGACGAATATGTTAATTTTTACATTTATTTATCGACCTTCTGCTTTCACAGGGTCAAATTGTTTAGATACGTTGTCACTGCTTATATTGACAAAAAAATGTTTAACTAAGAAAAACTAACGATAGTTTTGACCTGGAAGAGGAACTATTTGTAAAGATGAATGAAGCTTCTATAAAATATGCAGAACTCGAAAAAGCCAAAACGTTGGTAGAATTATTATTATCAGGAACGTCTAATGCATAATTTGGTTCGATATCTTTGAAAAGAAGCCCATGCGATATGAAGAACGCGTTAGATAAAATAATAAAAAATGAACTAAATTACATTCTATGAGTAGGGGAACTCATCTGGACTAAAAACCAGTAAAGGGAGAAAGAAACTAGCTTAACTAATCCCGACTAAATGCCTGTAGAGGAGGAATAAAATTAGCTTACATTCCAAGATAATAGGAAATAATCCCGAATAAACTCCATTTGAGGAGAGAATAAACTAGCTTAAATTCCAACAGAAGAGGAACTAATCACGACTAAACGCCGGAAGAGGAGGAATGAATTTAGCTTCAATTCCAAGAGATTAGGTACTAATCCCGAATAAACTCTAGTTGAGGAGAGAATAAACTAGCATAAATTCCAAGAGAAGAGGAAATTATCCTGGCAAAACGCCTGTAGAGGAGGAATGAAATTAGCTTACATTCTAAGAGAATAGGAACTAATCCCGAATAAACTCCAGTTGAGGGGAGAATTAACTAGCATAAATTCACAGAGAAGAGGAACTAATCCTGACAAAACGCCTGTAGAGGAGGAAAGAAATTAGCTTACATTCTAAGAGAATAGGAACTAATCCCGAATAAACTCCAGTTGAGGAGAGAATTAACTTTTCCAAAAGAAGAGAAAATTATCCCGACTAAATTCCTGTCGAGGACGAAATAAACATGAGGAAACAGTGCAGTTTCTAACCATTTGAAGAAGGAATATTTCAGTTTGAATTCTTGCTATAGCTCTAGCATAGCTCTAGGTCAGAGTTCCATAGGAGGATTGGGGTTCAATAATTGGCTTTAAACCTGTCCATTATGAATTATAAGGAACACGAGGGAGTTATTCGAAGTAAGTGGATAAAGAGTTAGGACTGTAAAGTATGGATGTAAAGTGCGTGTGGACGTGCGTCGCGAGTTTCATGTCGAAACGAAGATGGAAGGCAATTACCCGACGGTAGTAGGGAATGAAGAAGCTGCAGATGAAGCAATGAATGACATCAGGCAGCAAGGAAGAGGGCTCGGGGCCGTTCTGAAGCAATATCTCTACCTACATCACTACAACTAGCAACTTCAGCAGTGACAAGGCAACAAAACAAAAATACCTCACGTCTACACCTCTCAACCAGCCAAATCAAAGGTTCTCTCTGTTTGTTTTGCCGACTTCTCCTGTCAGTTATTTGTAGAGATTTGTCTAACGAGTACCCTCCTACCGTTCGAAACGCCTTACGTGAACGAATGATGGATAAGGTTAAAACTTCCTTATACCTCAATGATTATTTATGGGGAAACTAAGGTTATATTAGTTACTCCGTATGCTTTATTTTTTACAAAAATTCAATTTCAACCTCTTTTTCTTCGATTTCTTCCGAAACAAACATACAAATGTACACTGTGCGTTAATGATCTAAAACGTTGACACGCCTTAAACCCAACCAAAAAAAAAAATAAAATAAAATAATCACTTATATCTAATGAAATATAATAAAGGCATTCTGTTTTAATTGAATATGCAACAAAAATCTCTATCACTCTCTCAATAATAAATATTTATTGTTCTTTTATTTTCGCTCCCATTAGGGGCGATGTTAGCTCAGTGGTAGAGCACTGGACTAATAAGCTGGAGGACCTGAGTTCAAATTCCGGAAAATCAGGCGGCCGGAGCATAGTACTGACCACACTATCTGCCCATTGTGCCGTATGGCCATGACTCAGATACCTCTATAGTATCTGCCCTTCAGGGCCCTCGTGGTCTGTTACGGGACTGATTTTTTTCCATTAATTTTTATTTTATCATCAAATATTTCTATCATATATGTATCTAGGCGCAAGGTAGTGCGCCAGGCCAAGTTCCGGCCTAAGCATACTGTGTGTATATTACAGGCGGTCTTAGAGCCGATTTTTACCCTCTCATACCTTCGAACCAGGTAAAGATAAAGTTATGAAATTTTACACAGGTATTATACTACTAGATGTGAGTAAAAATGAAAATTTTCATAATTCTACATCGAATAGTTTCTGAGATATAAGCGATCGAAAATCGGGATTTATAGGACTCACTCACTCACTCACTCACTCACTGACTCATCAAAATTATTAGGCACTTCCCATGATGCTGGAGACTTAAAATTTTGCATGAAGATAGATATGAAGACGTTATTAAAGGAAAAAATCGAAAAATCGCGATTGTGTTTGACTCCGCTTCCGGGGCGGGGGCGTGCTAGTTTTGTACTTCCTTCGGAAACCCATCATTCCGTCCGAAAGCCATGATGTGGGGTATCAAATGAATTGTCACGGTATGAAGAACCTATATTTGATGTTTTAAGAAACAATTAGACGCATATAGGCTCGGAAAAAATCTTATACCAGCTGTCTGTCTGTATGTTTGTTCCTCTTACAAATCCGTACCGTTTGACCGATTTTGACCGAACTTGGGACACAGATGGGTCTTGATACGGGGCGAATCATAGGCTAGGTTAAATGGTCTATCAGCTGTCTGTCTCTCTGTTTGTTCCTTATACAAATGCACACCGTTTGACCGATTTTGTCAAAATTTGACACACATGTCGATTTACTTGGCAATGTTTAGTTTTTCTCTAAAGATAATTTCGGCACAAAAACATTGCCAAGTTTAAGAATATACCTGGTTGAGGAAAGTGATATTTTAGTAACTGGATATAAGTATTTTTATTGTTGTTTTTAAAGGTCAGTTGAAGTGTCTTTACTGTTCTTAGTAAGTAACTATGAGGTCTTCCAAGTAATGAACTTGGACATTTCTTTCTTGTATCATCTCTTGTGGGGGCGAGGTTAGCTCAGTGGTAGAGCACTGGACTAATAAGCTGGAGGCCTGAGTTCAAATCCCGAGCAAGCACTAAAGATTTTTTCTTCTAGTGTCTTCGTTCATGGGTTGAATTCGGCCTCCCTGGCCGTCCCTAGGCCAACCCAGCCTTTAATTAATTTAATAATGGGTACCTTGGGTGCTAATGACTCTAGCAGTCGAAGCAGCCAAGGGGAAAATCAGGCGGCCGGAGCATAGTACTGACCATACTATCTCCCTAGTGTGCCGTATGGTCAAGAATCAGATACCTCTATAGTATCTGCCCCTCAGGGCCCTCGTGGCCTGTTACGGGACTGATTTTGATTTTGATCATCTCTTGTATATTGGCAAATATTTTTGGTTGAATTAATACAAGAACTCATACTACTTTTTTGGAGTGTAGAATGGTAAGGCGTTTTTGGGGGGTTTTAGGAGGGGATATTTTTGAGGAAGGGAGTGTTTCTTTGTGGGGGCAGGAACTTGGCCTCTATTTCACATTTATGTTTTTTTGGGGATTATTTTAATATGCGACTACTCAGGTGCCGAAGTACGTTTAAGCACTTTCCAAAGGAATTTAAGTATTAAGGTTGCACTCATGAAAGATCATTTTAAACATTATTAATTTTTCCGTAGCGGCCGTCATTTTTTTTCTTGTCAGGAAACTCTAACTGTAAGGTAGATGTTATGCTCCGTTGATGAAAAATTTGTGTTAAAAAAATCGTTCTATTTTTTATTTATTCAAACGTAAGCGTCGACTTATATATAATACTAATTTTTGGGTCAAGTTATTTACAGCTTTGTTTTTAGATATATTAAAATTTCTCAATTAGACGAAGGTAATTTTGTTATCCCAGAACAAAATTATATAAAATATAATAATGGCTAGAGGGTCTCCCGTGGTCTAGTGGCTAGCGCGCTAGATTCATAAGCGGGAGATGGTGGGTTCGATCCCCACCGGCGGAAAAAAAAATGGCCAGATATACATTACAATTACATAACTCATTCATGGTTGTTTTATACTATTTCCAAAGGATCATTTTTATCACATTCTTGAGGAATGCGTCTTTCACTATCCACCTTTCTGAAAAATGTTCTTAGTTATATTATAGTAACAACTATATTATATTGTAATATCATTAGTTATTTGTTATTAATGTGTAATAGATCAGAGTGTTTTTGGTGATTAAGCATGCCTAAGTTTTGTGGTGTTCTGTCATTGAGTTAAAATCATTAGCGAGTTTCCTCCATACAGGGAAGTAGACCCCCCTATAAATGGACATGCCATCAATGGGTGGGCGAGAGCTACTGTACTGGAAAAAAATCCTATTAAGCGGTCTTGGAATGGGCCCACCTCCAGTTAAGAAGTCATTCTTGTCTCGGAGATCGGTCATTGGTGGGCCACCTTCAAAAAACCGAGCTGGACTTACAGAACTCGTTCTTGCAAAAGTAGGGTAGGCCTAGGGGGTTGGGAGCATTTTAAAGAAATATCCCGGAGTCCGGAGAAGGCCAGCGAGTGGGGGCGAATGACCATTTGTAAGAACTGGCTCATTATCGGAGGCCACTATAATTTACGCAGAACCGAATCCTGACCATTAGCAAACAACTTATAAGGGCATTATTGCACAAATACATAATTAGTTTTACTGTATAATTGACGCCGTGGTCCTTTATGCCTCTTTCATAATTATTATCACCCTCATTTCATTTATAAATCAAGCCAAATGCATGGAATAAATATAAATGAAGTATTGCAATTGTGAGTTTGCATGTCGGTAACTTTCAGTGTCAGGCTACCTTTTGAGGAAATGGGCTCGAAATGGTTACTTCGAATCCTGTTTATTCATGCAGCTACATAGGAGTAATAAACGTCGAAGATGAATGCTGATGGGGGAGTATTTCATTTTTTTTCTTTTTTTTCCATAGGACGAATCAACAAGTGGCATATTAGCGCCGGGCTGTCTACAGGTATCCACCCTTCCAGTTCCACGTCCGACGTTGCTTAGCTTCGGCGGTCAACGAGAGCCGGTGTATTCAGGGTGGCTATGGCCGTTGGCGATGCCTAGTTTTTATGAGCTTAGTACTTTTCACTAGTACTTGCAACCTGAGCACTTGTAACTTCGGTTAAGAGGTTCTTTTTTGGTGACTAGTGCCAAGTATTACTAAACCCCGTAAGTGCAAGTGGTTAAGAATGGTTTCTATTTACTAGGCGACAAGTAAGCTGCCCCACCACCAGTTCAACTGCAAAGTGATACGTTAGTTACTGGTTGGACCGTACTGATCTCAACTTTACTACTAAGTGTGAACGATTACTTGTCACCTGTCGAGTGTAAAGCGGGAGATTCTAACTTAACATATTTGTCTGGTTAGTTATTTTTATTTTTTTTTTTTTTTTTTTTTTTAAGAAATAATCATCTGAGAATTCAAAGATATATATTGGTATATACATATTCGAGGAACATGCATAAATACATTGCATTCCAAGTAAACGAGCTATTATTTTTGTCCTAATTAGACCATGTGCCCACAGTTCTAGGAGTAAGGGGTGGCCAAGTGGACAGCTCAAGTCACGGCCTGACTTAAGACCCCGTCTCCATTCAAGCTTAGGACCACATTAATCTTCTACATCTCTTCGTGACCTCCTCAGGTTTCATTCATTGTCACGCTCAATACAAATCCCTAGATAAGGAGTATGTAGATCTCAATCTAACGTCACTTTGTAAATTTCTTAGTGCTACCGAGGCTTTCTGGTGGCGTGGGCTGATTTACCTTCCTGTGAGTAGCGAATTTCATTCCATTCAGGTCCTACTCGCGAAAGTATTTATGCTAATTTTCCCGCGGTGCGTTTTAGAATCTCAGGTTGCACTCCTGAAAGAATTTTTTAATCACTACTTCAAAACTTTGATCCTACCCACTAGACACCGAGAATGACACCCGTTTAAAGTATATATATACATACAGGGTTACTGGTAAGTCGACCCACATCCATCGCGAAGTGATAGTTATTGTTAAGCAATTTTAAGCCCATATTGCCTTATCTATATGTAATGTATATCGATACAAGAATTATTAATGGAGATGCGCTGTTTTAAACACAAATGTGGAAAATCGTAGTTAGAAAGGGGACAAGGAATGAACCACCAGGGCTTAATGAATTCTCTACAACTACGTTTATTATACAATAATCTAAAGGGTTAGGCCAGAAATATACTGTTGTCATACCTGTTGGTGAAGACCGTCTTCACTGGCGTCGGTGCTCTAACTTAGCAGTGGCTTGATAATGACGTCAAAAGCGCTCGCCCAAGTACTCTCACCGATGCCAGTGACGACGGTCTTCACCAACAGACATGACAACAGTTTATTATACAGCTTTTAATATGACGATCTCAACTGTACAAAATTATATTTGAAGTTTCAATGAAATACCAAGATGAACAGGGAAAAAAATAAAAATTAAGTTGTTTTTTTTTTTTTTTTTTTTTTTTTTTTTTTTTTTTTTTTTTTTTTTTTTTTTTTTTTTTTTTTTTTTTTTTGAGAACCCAAACAATCGTTCATATTTTATAGATCTTATTTCAGTAGACAATTTGAAATGACGAAAAATATTTCGAATGAATAGTGTCCACCTACCACGATTTTGCAACCGTTTTCGAGATATTTTTGAAAATATACGAAAATCCATAAAATACTCATACCTATTAATTCAATTTTTTTTTTGAAACACCCTTGACTCCGAAAGCAAAAAAAAAAAAATTAAATATCTCAGTTTGGATGAATGTTAAACGTGTAGAAAGCTTAATCCAACGATTGCCGGATCTAATTTAAATTTATTGCTAACGGCTTCAAGCATTCAACAGGGCTGTAAGGAGCTTTTTACACTCTATTCCAGAGAAATAGGGAATTCCAAACAGATCACTTCATCCTCCCCTAATAGCCCTGATGAAGGCATTTAATTCAAGCCAAAACGTTGGCAATAAAAACTAATTTAAATTTCAAAGCGTAGTTTTTACAATGAAGGCTCCAAAGGATACGCTGACATTGTTGGCTTTAAGCGGAAAACCAAAACGGCTCTTACCATAGACCCTACTGTCCGTTATGAAGGCAATGATAACAATCAAAGCGAAAATATAAACAGAGAGAAACATGCCACATATGAGTGCGTAACTTATTACGAGGAAAACTTATGGAAGCCGAGAATTCCCCGTAAAAGGACTATGGTTCGGCTCACGAGGCAACATTCTCAAGGAAACGGCTGCATTCTTCCAGTAAAAGGACTATGGTTCGGCTCACGAGGTACCATTCTCAAGGAAACGGCTGCATTCTTCCAGTAAAGGGGCTATGGATCGGCTCAGGTGGCACCATTCTCAAGGAAATGGCTGCATTCTTCCAGTAAAAGGACTATGGTTCGGCTCACGAGGCACCATTCTCAAGGAAACGGCTGCATTCTTCCAGTAAAAGGACTATGGTTCGGCTCACCAGGTACCATTCAGAAGGAAACTGCATCCTTCCAGTAAAAGAATCCATGCCTGTTGACTCGCTTGCCATCATTCAGAACCACATATTATCAATTTAATTATTATTTAACTCTTTTGTATATTTATTAGAAGTATTTTCTATTATATTGTTTATATAATGGAATACATATTCTTTTTTTTTTTTTTTTAATGAAATACCTTAACTAAAAATATTGATGATTATGTTGTGTATGGAGTCACCCAATTTCTGAAATAAAGTTGTTTTTTTTCTCTTCTCTTCTATCTTGGCCAAACCCCGACTATTTTCCACTGAAAAATTAAATTACTTTACAACCGGACTTTTTTTTTACAACTTTCTGTGAGTTGTTACAAGCCAGTAACAAAACGTTCTTCTACTTAAATCTAATGAATAAGTGCTCCCGTTCATAACTGCAGAAGGCCCATAATAATTATCACAACGCGCATATTTATTACTCATGCTAACGTGCTAAGAATTAAATGATTAGTAGCCCTGCACTTAGCATTACCAAGCACATCTGCGTATTTAAAGCCGTGTAGTGCGTAATTAACTGTGTCACTACGTACTTCATCAGTGTTCATAAGTGGCCCATCATTAATCCTGACATTGTTGCGATGTAATTACACGAACATTTAATAAGTTTCCCAGGATCGCATGCTAGCGTGATCTCATTGATTTAATAGTCCCCGCTACAGGTTGGAGTATTAAATACGCGAGTTGTAGAAAGACGTCTTACTCCGCCGGTAGTCAACCAGATGCGGGCGAGGAGTTACTCATTGGTGAACACATACAGAACCAATAACATTTATACTCATAACGCGTTAATTTGTAGACAAATTTAAAATTTTAGCAAATGTGTGGTCTCCTCGACTTGATTCCAGGAAATTTAAAATTTCTCCCTACTAAAAAATTAATTAATCTTAGCACGCTTCGACGGATTCTCAAAGTGCTGTCTGTAATTTTCTGACATTTAGGTTAAGTGGCCCAAAAAATGTTGAGGTTAAATAATATTTACTCCTTCCTATGGGAGAATGTCCTGCCAATTAGGAAGAAATCCTGCTTTGAGGACGTCTGAAGGAGCTGACGCCAAACGGTTATTTCCTTGCAAATTGATCCAATCTTTCTGGCATGTTAACAGTGGGACCAAGGGTTTAAAAAATATGTTAGGGCCGTGTACATTTGAGCATGAGTTTAAAATAAACGGGAAAAATTATATATAATAATTTTATGTTATGTAAAATATCGAAAGGACAGTTTCTGTTGTCGTGATGGCTTCCTTCTGAAACGTTGTAACCGAAACCAAAGAAACCTAAGTACAATCGAGAAAAATTGCACGTAGGGGTTAAATTCAAATAAAAAAGACACAAGTAAGAGGCAAGGTTGTTAGTACACTAGCGTACACGAAGCGAAGGTTCAAGCTAGGTAAAATGCAGCAAGGCAAGTGATCAGATAAGCATAAGAGATACTCGACAACGTAGAATCCACATGAGCACCAACGCAGCAAAACATAATGTAGATAGGCAAGAATACCGCAGGGAAAGTAATAACTAGGCAAGAATAAAAACCGGCAGAGATCCCATAAGAAAAACCAAGATGCTCTTAGACAAGCAGGCTAGTTAAACGGTTTAAGCAAGAGCACCAATGGAGAAGATAGATGCTATCCAGGTCTATTGGACAGGCCATTGCCAAGAAAGAATCTAGGAAGATGAAAAAAAAAAAAAAAAATCATTCCAGTAACAAGCCATGACTATAGAGATATCAGATTCATGACCATACGGCACACCAGGCAGATAATGTAGTGCATGGGCGTATATAAAGGCAGCCCCCCCCCCCCGAAATTTTCATTTGATGGTAAAAATGTATCATAAAACCTTTAAAAATAAATTAAATAACATCACTTAGTTCATAAAAAAAACAGTTTATTTTAGGTGTAATAGCGTTTTAGTTGCCTAAAACTATTCCAAGTTCTAAATTATTATTATTATATACCCCGGAAATGGTCTCAGCCCCCCCCCCCCGAAATTTTCCCAGACCCTCCCGAAATTATTTTCTATATACGCCCATGATGTAGTGAGCAATATGTAGCCTGATTTTTCTCTTTGCAGGTACCCATTTAAAAATTAATGAAAGGCTGGGTTGGCCTAGGGACGGTCTGGGAGGCCGAAACCAATCCACGAACGAAGACACTAGAAGATAAAAATCTTTAGTGCGTTCCCGGGATTAGAACTCAGGCCCTGCAGCATATTCGTCCAGTGCTCTACCGATTGAGCTAACCTCGCCCCCAAGAATCTAGGAAGAAAGTAGGAAACGCATCAGCTGTTTATGTCTGGCCAGACGAGAAATGGGAATGTGATGCAACTAGGTATGGCCACAGATGGAAAAACTAATTTTAACGCTAGATGTTGTATATTTGGCTTAATCCTCGCCTAGCAGTGAGGATTTAGGCGAATATACAAACTGCTAGGTAAGGATGCAGCTAGTTTAGGCAACCCCTCTGATGCCATCTGTAAATTATATGCATGTGTATCAAGGGGATTTATTTTAGAGGAAAGCCAGGAAAGAAAAATAAGTGCAAAGAAGTAATTTCGCGTTGTGGGCAAGTTAAGACTTTTTGCAAGCTGTAAAGGCTGTCTGGAATACGATGTCTTCGAGATAGTGGATATAATTCAAGGTGCAAGAACGATCGCCGGCGGAACTGGAGCTTTGACTGCTTTTTTTTCCAGAAGCCTTTCGAGAGAACAGGTTCGTGTACAACCGAAGCTCTAAACGGATAATTAAAAAATTGACTCATGAATAATTCAGACGTCGGAGAATAGTTTGCATAACATGGAACTCATTAATTATAAAGTGTACATGATGCTCTTATCTCGGAGCGATGCTATACACGGGCCGATCACACTGCAGACCGGCTTCATCTCTTCCAAGCCTCTTAAAGTGATCATTAGCAAGGTTTCTATGCCGCAAAGGAGTTCATGAGGCTTTACTTACACAGACTTTTTTTCTGCCGGCGTGTTAGACACATCAAGATCAATTGAACTCCAAGGCGCCGAGAATACACGACGGATAATAAATCTGGAAAGCATGGAATAATGGTACTTAGTATTTTATAAAAACTTTAAACATCAACTCTCATGAAATCTTGTAGATAAATGAGAGCATCATTATTTACTTAACTCGTTCCGTATCGGAAATTAATCACTAGGCCCCTTCGACTTTTGCTCTGAAAGCACTATTTCAAACAACCAACAATTTGTTCTCCTCCTAAGTAGTATCTTGTTTTACTAGAAAATTAATTTCACTGCTAAATAAATAAATAAAACGCAGGAAAACGTACCGCAATCCAACACATTCAGAAATGATTACTCATCCGTGAGGCATAGTTCTCCTTCTTCTCATCCGTAAGCCTATTTTCATCATCTACTTATTAATTTTATATCAGTTTATATTACACCCATTTAAGCGTTAAATCTGTATTAATCTACCTCTAATTTATGTTCTAGCTATATATATATATATATATATATATGTTTGATGTTATTTTTCGTCGCTGGGATAGTATTTTTAGATGGAACGGCATTTTTCTCCAGCGGTGGTACTCCTCCTCACTTCTTCCCGGAATATTTCGATGGATTCATCTCCATCTTCTTCAGCCAGGTACTTGTTTCTTCCTCGGTGGTAGCCAAGGGAATGACATTTTTCTCGATCTGGGCTCCTTTTCTCCCCTCTAGCCACAGTATCGGCGGACGAATGGTGTTGAAGCTCCCTGGTGTAGTTGGGATTCTGTCCGTTGGCAGCGCTGATGGTATTGCGTCTTTTTTATTTTTCCTCCTCCTGCTTCTATTTTCCTCGCCGTAAGGTCTTATATGTTTGATGTTATTTTTCGTCGCTGGGATAGTATTTTTAGATGGAACGGCATTTTTCTCCAGCGGTGGTACTCCTCCTCACTTCTTCCCGGAATATTTCGATGGATTCATCTCCATCTTCTTCAGCCAGGTACTTGTTTCTTCCTCGGTGGTAGCCAAGGGAATGACATTTTTCTCGATCTGGGCTCCTTTTCTCCCCTCTAGCCACAGTATCGGCGGACGAATGGTGTTGAAGCTCCCTGGTGTAGTTGGGATTCTGTCCGTTGGCAGCGCTGATGGTATTGCGTCTTTTTTATTTTTCCTCCTCCTGCTTCTATTTTCCTCGCCGTAAGGTCTTATATGTTTGATGTTATTTTTCGTCGCTGGGATAGTATTTTTAGATGGAACGGCATTTTTCTCCAGCGGTGGTACTCCTCCTCACTTCTTCCCGGAATATTTCGATGGATTCATCTCCATCTTCTTCAGCCAGGTACTTGTTTCTTCCTCGGTGGTAGCCAAGGGAATGGCTCCTTTTCTCCCCTCTAGCCGATGAATCCATCGAAATATTCCGGGAAGAAGTGAGGAGGAGTACCACCGCTGGAGAAAAATGCCGTTCCATCTAAAAATACTATCCCAGCGACGAAAAATAACATCAAACATATAAGACCTTACGGCGAGGAAAATAGAAGCAGGAGGAGGAAAAATAAAAAAGACGCAATACCATCAGCGCTGCCAACGGACAGAATCCCAACTACACCAGGGAGCTTCAACACCATTCGTCCGCCGATACTGTGGCTAGAGGGGAGAAAAGGAGCCCAGATCGAGAAAAATGTCATTCCCTTGGCTACCACCGAGGAAGAAACAAGTACCTGGCTGAAGAAGATGGAGATGAATCCATCGAAATATTCCGGGAAGAAGTGAGGAGGAGTACCACCGCTGGAGAAAAATGCCGTTCCATCTAAAAATACTATCCCAGCGACGAAAAATAACATCAAACATATAAGACCTTACGGCGAGGAAAATAGAAGCAGGAGGAGGAAAAATAAAAAAGACGCAATACCATCAGCGCTGCCAACGGACAGAATCCCAACTACACCAGGGAGCTTCAACACCATTCGTCCGCCGATACTGTGGCTAGAGGGGAGAAAAGGAGCCCAGATCGAGAAAAATGTCATTCCCTTGGCTACCACCGAGGAAGAAACAAGTACCTGGCTGAAGAAGATGGAGATGAATCCATCGAAATATTCCGGGAAGAAGTGAGGAGGAGTACCACCGCTGGAGAAAAATGCCGTTCCATCTAAAAATATATATATATATATATATATATATATATATATATATATATATATATATAGCTAGAACATAAATTAGAGCCAGAACATATATATTACGGCGCATCGACATCTAGGCCATTAGCGACGACATCCAGGGTGCAGCGAGGAATTTTCCCAATGAGCCTTGAGATGAGAAAAATCCTGCCGCCGGTGGGAATCGAACCCACCATCTCCCACGAATGAATCTAAGGCGTTAGCCCCTACACCACGGGGAGACCCCTAGCTCTAGCTATAACACACATTTACCACTTACATCCACCCTCATCCATACATAATGTTTTTCTGTTTTGGTTATTTATTTTGTATACGTCATCATACACATATATGTATATGTCATCATACACATATATGTATATGTCATCATACACATATATGTATATGTCATCATACACATATATGTATATGTCATACTCATTTTCTTATAAACAATGTAGTTTGATAAAGATACCACGACCGAACCCTGACAAATTCTGCCTTCGCATCATCAACGGTCAACGATCTCCTCTCAAGAGAAAATATTGAGGTGACCATACATGTTCGGTTCAAATCTCAAGGCCGGGAATGCACAGTTTGAACTCGAGGTTTGGGCTGAAGGTTTTTTTCTCGGTCATTGGTACTTCCAGTTGAAAAAACCAAACGTAAGTTTTGCACATGAAAGATTTTACAGACCTAGGCAAAGGTGTTGGACGATCTACATGGTAGCAGGAATAAAAATAGGGAAGGACGCTTCTAAGCCCGAAAAATTCCTCCATGGATCTTATCTCATACTGAGATGATTTTGATCATACTCCACTCTGTATAAACTAACGAGGAAAGAAACATGTATATCATTCTAGAGTGCATTATACACAAGGCATAGATAGCATGGGATATGACCTAAATATTCGTGACAGTTTTAAAAACAACAAAAACAAAATACTACAGCACGATGGCTAGAAGAGGTATCCTAACATTGACGACGTGGGCACCTAGAAAGCGCTATGAAACATATATATATATATATATATATATATATATATATATATATATATATATATATATATATCTAAAATGGTTAGTTATTTTTTTTTTCGTGTGATAAATCAGTAACTATAGAAAGGGATTGAAAAATATCTACTCCGAAGAATTTACTTTTCCTTTATGGACTTCCTATGTCATTATATGCATCGGGCTAATCTAGTGGTTGCCACCCTTTCAAAAATGTATCCTAGAATTATAATAATTTGTAATAAGCAATTACATTATTTATTAATTTATATATATATATATATATATATATATATATATATATATATATATATATATAATATAATTTAACATATAGGAAAACAACACATACATCACTAAACACACCCCAAAAAACTCATAGACGTCCCAAAATCTAATGAGTAAAAATAGGTTAAACAACTAAATTAGTAAGACAGAACCT
Organism: Gonocerus acuteangulatus; assembly: GCA_946811695.1. Classification (NCBI taxonomy): domain Eukaryota; kingdom Metazoa; phylum Arthropoda; class Insecta; order Hemiptera; family Coreidae; genus Gonocerus; species Gonocerus acuteangulatus. The sequence goes on from OX328132.1 coordinate 103,773,333, forward strand.
AGAAGCCATAACCTTTTTCAAAAGATATACTGGTAGGCGGAAATAACATAGTATCGCGCTAAACCCTATATCCTATCCTATCCTATCCTTTCAAACATTCATGAAGAGGGAGGATCACCTCGGAACGAGCTCATCGTTAAAATATGTCGCCCTTTTTTTAGGGGTAAACTACTAGTTCTATACCATCCTTATATTTAGGATGGTATAGAACTAGTATTTCTAAGTCCCCTTTTCATTCCATCAACCTATTTCAAAAGTCCATGCTTCTAACTACTGAGGTTCGGCAAAAATCCACCATTCTATTATTTTAATGTATTTAATAACTATTTTGTGTTTATTTCAGCTTATTGAATTGAATCGAGTAATAGTATATGAAGGGGGCGAGGTTACCTCAGTGGTAGAGCACTGGACTCATATGCTGGAGGACCTGAGTTCAAATGCAGAGCAAGCACTAAAGATTTCTTCTTCTAGTGTCTTCGTTCATGGGTTGAATTCGCCCCCCCCTGACCGTCCCTAGGCCAACCCAGCCTTCAATTAATTTAATAATGGGTACCTTGGTGCTAATGACTCTAGCAGTCGAAGCGGCAAGGGGAAAATCAGGCGGCCGGAGCATAGTACTGACCACACTATCTCCCTAGTGTGCCGTATGGTCAAGAATCAGATACCTCTAGAGTATCTGCCCCTCAGGGCCCTCGTGGCCTGTTACGGGACTGATTTTTTTTTTTTTTAATAGTATATGAAAGGGGCGAGGTTAGCTCAGTGGTTCAATACCCGAGCGTGCACTGAATATTATTTCTTCTAGTGTCATCGTCCGAGGGTTGGAGTTGAGGTCCCAGATCGTCCTTAGGCTCACCCTGCCTTTATATGAATTAGTTAATTAATTAATGGGTACCTGCAAAGGGAAAAATCAGGCGGCCGGAGTATAGTACTGACCACACTCCCTAGTGTGCCTGTCTGATCTGATTCTTGGCACTGATCTCCCTAGTGTGCCGTGTGGTCAAGAATCAGATACCTCTACTGTAGGGCCCCTCTAGGCCCTTAGTAGCCTGTTAGTGGACTGATTTTTTTTTTTTTTTTAAATATTATATGAAGTCGATGTGTCAGGATTACATTCAGGCATTATTTTCTCAGCAATGGACATATGAGGTGTTGCGGATAATAAGATGCACCTTCAAGTTCACACCAATTCCTCGGTAATTACTATATATTTTTGTTTATTAATATAAATTAATAAACAAAAAAAATGAGGCGTCCCACAACGAACAAATGTTTTGAATATACTCTAGTGGAGTTCCTCCTTATGGAAAAAATATTCAAACACATTTTCCTCAAGCTACCTTTTGTTCAGTTCACCCTTTGTATCCGCAACGTCTCATATTTACTATATGTGTAATTATGTTTGTGCGATTGATGGATAAATTTACTTCTCATACCTGCTATCGTTCTTTAATTCCCACATATTCATTGCAATACAACCTCACAGCTTACCTGTAAATAAAATAATTAACTTATTATTTTCGTTTGTATTAGGAAATAAATACTGAAAGCAATTTTGAGCAATCACCCAAAAAAAAAAAAAAAATAAATAAATAAACGAAAAATCTCTAATTGTTCATTCATTTTATTGACTAGATAAAAAAATTAATCTTATTAAAATTGTTTTTAAAAAATAGAAAGAAGTTAAATCAATAAAATAAAATATTAACACTTTTACATACTAGCCATTTTATTACAATTTACCTACCGGTTCCACATCCATTTTGACGTCTCTTCAGTATACAGCCTAACTACAGCAAAGTAAAACTTCTGTTATAAGGGCCATGTCAAAAGCAGACGTTTCGCCTTCCTGATTACTAGTCCTTACTTGTTTAAAGAAATGACTAGTATGTAAAAATGCTAAATCATTACGTATGTAAATATTAATTTTATAAAAATCATCGGAAAATGTGCGGTCATTTTTGAAAATCAAAGGTCTAAAATAATATTTTATCAAATCGTTTCACTAACAAAAATAAAATCTGTCATCGTCCTGAGTTCAAAACTCGAGCGCACTAATGATATTATCTTCTGTTCTCTTCATTCATGGGTTGGACTCGGCCTCCCTGACAACCCCTAGGCCAACCCAGCCGTTAATTAATTTATTAATAGGTAAATGCAGAGATGCAAATCAGGCGGCATGAGCATATCACTGACCACACTATCTTCCTAGTATGGCCAAGAATCAGATACCTCCACAGTATCTGCCCCTCAGGGGCCTTGTAGCCAGTTACGGGAATAATTTCAGCTTAAATATGCTTTAGGCATGACTGAACTGAAAACAAAATGTTACAAAAAATTGTCACAAAAAAGTGACTGCTAGCATTCACGCATGCGCGGTGGTCATGCACGAAAAACAAGACTGTATGTTATACAGTACACTACATAGGTTTCAGCAGAAGGCTCTAAACGAAATTAATTTGATATATATATATATATATATATATATATATATATATATATATATATATATTTATATAATTACATACTTAATGATATTTCAGGATCAATACTTCTATATAAAATACTCAATGACAAATAATTGGCGTAAAGAGATAAGTTACCTCAAAATCATCGAAAATAAAGAGTTTTTTTATCCGTCGGTGAGGATCGAACCCACCATCTCCCGCTTATGAATCTAGCGCGCTAGCCACTAGACCACGGGAGGACCCTAATGGTTTTTAGTAAATGAGTTTTGACCTACTGCCATGTAAAAATACATAATTTATTTGAATTATTGCAATTCAATAAATAATATTATCATAATTATTCTGAAATTGATTAGACGTTACCTGAAATGTTGGGCCCGACGAATCACTACGAACATTCCGCTAGGTTACTTGAATATCGTAAAGACGTTTAAAAAAAGTAGTGATTATTTGCGCGACTTTCACTTATTGGTGATCATCTACACATAAAACTATTCCACCAGATTTTAAAATATTTCAAATAAAATACTATGTGAAGAGTAAAATCCGTAGCCATTCCCCTTGTAGCTACGTCGCTGCTTGTTAGGGACTGAAGGAGCTATATCCTATACTCGGAGTAAATCCCTTAGATCATAAACAAGCACTTCATATACTTAGCAGTATCTCTTCTTAAGTGGGATTAATGTTGTGTGTCTCGTAGCTCTTTCTATAAACAAACAGCATGGTTCCCTTCTAGGAGTTCATTATTTAAAATTTATTACAGAAATTTGAATAAACCTTATTAATCTGGAACCACATGTTACAAGGGTGTGGACTTTTGGTATTCACGGGTGATATTTATTAAGTAATAATATTATAATAAATAGTCGTCCAAAATCTCACCAATGTTGTCTTTTGTAGCCAGCTCATTTAATAATGGTAATTAATGATTAATTGTAAAGGCTGTAACAAAGTTTATGTCAGGTCATCCCATCAGTAATGTCGGTTTTTAATAGTCTGTCTGTTTCAATTTATTTTTGTTTATTATGTTATTAAATACTTTTCTGTTTATCATGTTTTGGTTGGTGAAACTTTTTTATTCTCTGCTGAAATTTCATTTTAAATGGATCTGCCAAGAACGCTATTTGGAAAGCACTCCCTAACCTAGGAGCATAGGACGTATAGTTGTGTGACATGTTTTCATGATAGGGCGCTGATAACCATGAGGTTTTTTGTCCCCAAATATAGCAAACAAACCTATTTTACATTCCGAAGTCTCATGCGTTAATTTTCAAAAGATCGCAAAGTGTTATGAGTGACTTTCGGTAAAAAATTAATTCTTATGTATTCCGGATTCTTGTCCGTACACAAACAATTCTGAGATCAAACTCATTGTAACCTCTTCTACCGTCTGCTGACACACATATTAAGCGAGAAGAATCTTTTATCTACAGGAAGAGACTGAAATGATTCCATCGTCTAAGAATTTACAAATGAGACTTTGGAGCGCCGTAAAAGAATCTTTTTTTTTTTTTTGTAGGGGGGAATACTTGTCATTATTACCATCATTTAAAAATTATTCAGCTTCCAATGATTTGCTTTTCTTTTTGTTTTTATTTTTTACTGCGCACCCTTAACTGGGCCATTAGCACGGACATCCATGGTGTAGCAAGGAACCTTCTCAGCGGGCCCTGAGATGAGAAAAATTCTTGCCTTCGGAGGGACTCGAACCCACAACGCCTGTATGAGAATCTAAAGCATTAGCCACATGACCTTCGGAAAATAAAGAAAAAGAAATACATATATGAATTTTTCATCTGATCATAGAAATATACGCCAAATTTTAAAAATAACGGTATCTTTTCGGCCGTTGACTCTTTTAGCGTCAAAATTTCAGGCCAAAACATCGATTGGGGCCGTCAATGCCAAGATCATAAGCGGGATTTCTCTCTCTGGGCGAGTATGCGCGAAAAAACCATGGGGAATTTCTCAATTTGAAACCAATCAATTTCATTGCGTGATTAATTTCAAATTGGCAGGAGCGGGCAGAAACTGCATCTTAAAGGAGTAGAGAATGTTTATTGGAGGTATCGCTGTTATACTAGTCCTAGAATAGTAATTCTTGTTAAAATATGTTCAAAACTAAATAAATCATTGAAGAAGTTCAATTAGTTGCATTCGGTTGGCAATTCATCTCGTAGAAGTGGTGGTGATTGAGGGTTTTAGAAATGAGAAGAGCCATGGACACCTGCTCTATCTAGATGTGGAGGATCCCTTTCTCATGTAGGACTTTCTAATAAATATCAGGATGTCTCCTTCCAACTTGCTGAATATTCAAAGGCTGCAATGAACGACCTACTAACAGCTTAGTTTTCATGAATGATTTAAATTTTACTTGCCAGAATGGATGTTCGTTGGTGCTTTCGATGGGTATATACTAATGGTGGAAATAAATTGTTCAACGTTTGCCACTTAGCTGGGAGCTTTGTGTTCTCTGGTAGCCAGTGTAGATTCTTCCAACATAACAAGTATCATTATCAATTTCTCATGATTTGACTGGACTCCCATAAGAAGTATGACTATCGCATGGCTGGCTCTAAAACTATTGAAGTAAAGGAAGGAGAGAAGGTTGCTAATGACCCCAACAGTCGATACACAGGAGAAGCATAGAGTAAAGGAATGGACGATTTTCATATTTCTTGTAAATTTGGGGGAAATACTGCTACAATTATCTGCCTTCGACAGAAGATTATCCACCAGTGCGAGAAGAATCGACCAAAGAAGGCCGCCTACGACCCCGACAGGTATAAACAAAACTCGGACTAAAAAATCTTCATTCTCGAAAGTAACCCTGAGGAAGCCGGCTGAATATCTGGCGAAACGTCGGTTTTTGAAATTCAACGCGGTTGTTTTATTGCGCCTTACAAAGCTACATCTATTGAGCTATATCTGTAAGTAGTAAAAATGACAAAATAAAATCGAGTATTTTTGGCAGTTTTATATAAATTTGGTCATCAAGGGGTAACACTACATTGTTACTTTTTTCTACCGTTTTCTTCTTTATGGACTTAAATGCTTCCTTAACTAAACAAAAATGATATTCAAGCGTATGTAATGATAATGCCCTGTCGCAATCAAAAGTAGGCTCTGAACAAAATTTTAGTGAACAAATGGCTAATTTTTTTTTTTTTTTTTTTTTTTTTAAAGAAACTAACATAACAGAAAGTATGAACAGCTCAAAGAAATATGAAAAAAGTCTTAATCGATGACAGATGTATATTGGCAATATATTAGGTTAGATTATTGCAACAAATGATGTTGAAACAAAATTCAGGGCGACCAATACAGAAAGCCATAAAACAAATCAAGAAAGGTGGAATGCCATAACATTTATTATCCTGCCTGGGTTGTGGTCATTGTTAAGGATCGGCTGACTTAATAAACCTTCCCGTTCTCCGGTGTCACATCTAAATATATGCAACGTAGGCTAGCAAAGTGCTTTCAGTCGAGAGCTTGGGAAGGATTCAAATTTTTAATTAAAAACAACCTTTTGGTCATATTAAGCCTGAATAGCAGATTTTCTAAACTCTTTACAACGTTTCGGCAATTGCCGCTATCCAAGTAGAAGTAAAATATCAGGGTTAAACTATTTAAATAAATAAATAAAAAATAAAAAAATAAAAAAATAAATAAAAAATAAAAAAAAACAGCACAACGTAATTTTTACACGCTCTCAAGCCATTTGTTCAAATTAGAATAATTTTAACAGTTTGGCTGCCCAATTTAATATTTACTAGCATGGAAATAGTACATTAACGAAAGACCATTTTATTTATAAATAATGTCGTTTTTTTTTATTATTTCTGTTCATGTTCCCTCCTTTTCATTTTTTTTTTGTTTTGTTTATTATAGAATGAAATAATTTATCATGATTTGATTGGTGAAACTTATTTATTCTATGCTGAAATCTAATTTTACATGGATCTACCAAGACACCGCTTATGCCATGTTATTCATTAACACTTCTATAAAGGAGAAAATGTTGCTTCAAATTATCGAAAACTTGTAGAAATATATTGTAAAAATATCATTAGTGAGCGGCGATGCACAGTGGGGCCAAAGGACATTTCGTGTTTCAAAAAGGGCAAGAGCCTCTAAATCTTAACCGATTTCAATGCATTTTTTCTAAATGAAAGCTAATCAAATTTAAAGCAACTTCGTCTAGCCAGATTTTAGTTTATTGTTTCACCTGCTTATTAAATTACGTACTTTAATATAATTCACGAACTTTTACAATTGAACATAAAATGATATTTTATTTCATTTTTCATCTAACTTATATCAGCTCTGATATCGTTGAAATTAAACATGTCTAATCAAGATTTCAATCTTGATTAGACATGGAAGAAATCAAATTCTATTTTTAAATCATTAAAAAATCATATTATTTCAAATCATCTCTTGTTGATTTAAGATAAATTTGCGTTTTGAAGATATGTCAGTCTGATTTTGTCCAAGAATCAGGATTTGAATGTTTCAACGATATCGGTGCTGATATTAAGTTAGATAAAAAATAAAATATTATTTTACGTTCAATTGCAAAATTTTGTGAATTATTTGCACGTAGTTTAGTAACAGAGGAAAGAGAAAACAAAAACCTGTCTAGACGAAGCTGGTCTAAATGTTATTAGCTTTCATTTACACAAATTCTTTGAAATCGGTTAAGATTTGGAGGCTGTAGGCATTTTTGAAACACGAAATGTCATTTAGCCCCACTGTACGGTGGTTTGCACGAAGGCGGGCCACGTACAGGTCGACCAACAGAGCGACTTGGCGACGAACTCCTGCAGACTACCTTAAAAGAAAATCCTGTTGTAACAGTCGCGGTGCTAGCAGAAAAACTTGGATCGATACATTCTACAGTCCACCAACATAAGCCGACATTACGTATGTATTTTCATACAACATAGTATATGTAACCACAATAGTACTACTCGTATTCTCGAAAATAGTATGTTGGCGCTTTATTTTTAAAAATCCAAGATTCTATATCTGTTTTGAGATGTTTTCTAAGACGCAATGAATATATTTATTCAATATTAAAATAAACTACGAAGCATTTACGAGCAGTTATTTTTAAGAAACCTGAATAAGTTGCTTACTTTCGGAATTTGTCATACATTAATTTCGTTCAAGAAGTACTTATAAGCACTTTAGGAGATCATGAACGTGGATCTAGGAGTTTGATCAAGATATTACATACAGTTTATTCTGTGTACATTAAATTAAGTTTAATAGATGCATCTTAAAGTTCAGTATTCCCGAGACCCCCTACTTAAAATCCACTCACGACTTCTTAATGAAAGTCGTGAAGATCTCATTTAGCTCCATCAAGCGGTGTTCTGTTTCCTCGGGGGACACGCCCTTATTGTTGATAGCAATTAATGTATCGGTTTATTTCAGTGGAAAAATTCTCTGAATGCACTTTTTATTTCCATGTAAAAGTCCTAATGTACACAAGGCAGGATTGTAACAGTAAGAAGAGGTGTATCTCTCACAAACAAACATTGTATTGCGGAGCTACAATTGGTTTCAATGGTCGAAAAAGCAAAGTTATTGAGAAAGACATATAAATCTACATTTGTGTTCAAGGACCTATTTATTCCAGTAGTGTAAGAAAATAATATAATCCTTTGCTTCTTTAAAAAACAGAGGCAAAAGAGGAGGTCTAATTTTTGCAATTATTTGAGGAACCAAAAGTCAATCATCCGACCTATTGCTGTACATGTTCAGGTTTAAAAGGAGGTTGTTCAGACGCATTATAAGACCCTTCAGAGAAAATGCAGCTTACCATTTTAGAATGAACAAAAAAATGGTCAAATTTCGAAGATCAAGAAGTTTCCTTTTTAGTACCAATTCATCGCGATCTAGCTGGGGCATGTCGTTTATCCACATGAAGACTACAAAAATGTAGGAACCGCCTTCTTTCCAATGCTACACATTCAAATGTAACATGCTTAGTAATCTCACCCTTGTCTTTACGTCATTTTCAGACTGGTCATGACCTCATCTTCATAGTATGCATATGTTTGTTCAAGGTACAGTGGCCTTCAAGTCCCTTCTCACCATGCCCAAGAAAATTTCCTTCTAGCCTATATTGATTTGGTCAATGAAGGATTTCGTATGGGCGATTTTCCCAGAGTTTACCAAAAACTCTCTTTAGGCTTTTGCTATTAATGCCTCTTTAGCACTAGCCATTGATATTCCAACTAATGGCAGTGGGCCCAGAGGTGTCGTTTCCGAACCTAGTCCTTCCTGCTGGTCTACAAACTCGTTGCCTAGGATACCTCGATGTCCCGGTGCCCAGTTGGGGCATGTAATCACGATTTATGACAACACGGTATTACGGATCCTCAGATGGAAAAGACCCCAGAGAAGGTAGAAGGACTCAGTTGGAGTATCAAAAATAATTGTAGCTGTCCGTGATGATTTGGCAGTTGGGAGGGACAAGGGCAGCTTCTGGCGTCTGTCGAGCCGTTAATTAATTCATTAATTTGAGGAACCGTATCATTTTCTGTAGCATGAATGTCAACTCCCAGGTATTTGAAATCAAAGGTGTTATAAATAATAATAATTTTATATATGACACGTCTAAGGTGAATAAAAACCGAATCGACATGGTTAATTCTGTTTTTATTGACCTTTCGCCTGTCATATATATCATTTGAGAAATTGGGGTCACTATAAAATATTAATTACAATTTATTATTGTTTTGTTTATGTACACCAAATAAGAAACCAGTTTCATATTTTAGGGCATGGTGACATCACCTGCAGCCAAATTTGGATTCTGATACTTAAATAACCTTAATAATATTAGACAACCAGGATAAATATGTCAATTTAGACATACATGTACACTATTTAATAATGATTATATAGCTTAACTATCAATGGATTAAGTATTTCTTCAGTGACTAATATGTGAAATAGAAACAAGCTAATTGTTACTTATTTGTTTATCTTTTTCATTTAAACGACAATGATCCATATGTAACTAAAGACATCTAATCAGTGCTTATACTGACTAATAGAATATAACTTAAAATAGTTTCAGAAAATATTAAATAAATCCCATACATACAATGGAAGATAAAACTTTGAAACAAAATCCATTTTTACTTTCATTAACCACGTAAAGACATCATCTTCAACGCGAATTTTGCAATATTATTGGACTAAAAATCAGCATCTCTCTGTTCAATTATAACATTGAAAGTGTGTCCAGTTCAACATACTTAGGCTCCTCAAAAAGAACAAGATCAGCCATGAAATACAAAAAAGAATAATGACCGGCAATAGGGCATATTATACAACCCTCAAGCTCCTCAAATCAAACTTACTCTCAAGGAATACCAAACTTAAGCTCTTATGATACCGGTTGTTGCCTTCGAGTTGGAAACATGGGGCCGTCCGTCAATAGACTCCCAAAAACTAAGGATTTTTGAAAGACGAATTATTAGAAGGATCAGGTGCAGTAAAGATAGATGAAAAAATTTAAGATAAAGAATGACGGTGAAATAGCCATACTGAAAAAAAAAATGATATTGTCAATTACACAAAAGCAGGTAGGCTGCGATGGGCGGGTCACGTTTTGAGAATGAAGGAAGATAGGTTGCAGAAGAAGAAGCTGGAAACGGCAATCCTCGGAAAAAAGAGAAATTGAGGTAGGCCAAAAAGCTGTTGGAAAGATGAAGTTGCCAGGGATGTTGCTAAGCTGGGCGTGAACGGATGGAAGGACATAGTCCGGAAGGCCAAGGGTCACAAAGATTTACTTAAGAGTCGTCTCCTGCAACAACGTCAAAATATCTAAATGTTTTTATCCTTTTAAACAATTATTATTGGTGTATGCTTTCTCATTAAGTTTGTAAAAGAAATAATAAACTTCAGAAACGTCGAAAAACGCGTGTTCATGTGTAAAATATAGCGTCGGTCTAGACAACGAAAGAATAAGATTAGAAAAATACTGGTACAAAAATAGTGAAAACATAAAACAATCATATAAATCCCCTTAGTGCTGTATTGAGAATTTCAAGAAGATCATAAAATAGGGATAATTCCAGGTAATTTCCTAGCGCATAAAATGCATTCCAGATCATAAAGCGAGAAAATCATTTTGCCATGCAATATCAGGATGTAATTCCGGGCGGGATAAATGTAAAGTGTCTGCGTTAACCTCCATAAATTGCAAAACTGGCCGTGCCTCCCTCAGTTTGTGTGCAGGACTCCGATTATAAATAACGGGGCCTATCATATAATATCAGTGTTTATGTTTTATTTTAAATCGGACCAATGGCAGACGACATATATATAAGGAACCTTTTCAAAGAACAAGACTACTTTTTATCCTGTCGTGGTTCTGTCGAGACGAGGAGACTGGGAGCGTAAACTCGGATCATCTCGACAGTTTCCACGACATCGGCCTGGAGTATTATACTGATTGCAAAGTATGTTTAAAAATGATTTTAACAGCCTCATAGACTTTAGCTGTTCCTCATTCCATCATTTCGTAATAATAGTAATTGATTTCTGCTTGTTTCCTCCCTATTAATATACGTATGACGCCAACCCGATAAAAACTGGATGTATAAATATCATTATATGCTCTTACAGTCTACTTTTAGAAAGCAACGTTCTCCTACAAACGTTCTGCCATGACTGAAGTTACTCTACTGAAGAGGCGACCAACGTACTTTTGTTTGGTTTAAAATATGTAGGGCAAAAAACCTCATTGTCGTCATCGCCCTACCATGTGTAAACATCTAACACGAGAATAAATCCCGTGCTTTTGGGTTACGGTGAGTTTTCCTTAATTAGGAATTGTGTCAAGATTTTCTATTTTTTTATTTATTTATTTTATTATTTCTCTATTTAGTTTCATTATTTTTTTAAGGAATTTAACCTCCTTCGTACACATGCATATGACAACAGCTATTGAGAGAATACCTTTTAATAAAAACTATGCCTTTCAACTAGTGGTCAACAATAAATAAAACAAAACGGTAAATAAAATAAATTAAAAAATTTACATATATATTTTTGTATTCTGTATAGTTGTATACATCCCCCCAAAAAACCTAACCTAACCTAACCCTAACCTAAATATAAATATATATATATACACACAAACACATAGATATTTTTGAGATCTGTATAATTTTTATTAATTGACCTTCTGCCTAATTTATTTATCTTAAGAGTATTAAGTTGCGAAGCTTCACCAAACCCCCATAATCTAACAATACTATGATTAATTTATTTTCGGTCATTTCAAAATAATGATAGTTTTAACGAGAGTAAATGACGTCTTCTGCGAAAACCGGATTGAGAGGAAAGGCCGGTAAATGCGACGCGTAAATTGGACTAAGAAAGCCTGGCATAATTGAAATAATTGATCAAATAGCGTGAAGGCCTGTTCTCGTTAAGGAGTGGATCATAAACAAGTATGCTCTATTGAAAAACTAGAAGCACTCCGATCTTGAAGCCGACCTACTTCTGTAGGATCTATGTACAATTTCCATACGGCAACTTGTGCTCCAGTTAGCGCTGATATGAATTGCAGTATTCTTATGTTCTGCTTCTAAGTGTATAATGCCTCCAAGGTACGTGACTAAAGAGGGGGTAACGTAGGCTTTCAATCAATATTTATTTATTTTTATTGATAATTTACAATCTGTACAAATATGTACAATAAGTAAATTTGTTCCTAGAATTGCAACACACTGGATGAGATGGGGGGAGAAGGCAGACATTACTGCTACTCCCAATGACTGTTATGCACTTATCTTATTTTAGTGCAAACTTGGTTGAACTGTACATTCTATTTACAATATTTACACTATTTCTTGTAGTAAGTTGTCTCGTGGCCAATGGCGGTGGATGCGGCTAAGAGGGTTATCAGAAATAACATTGGAAGAAAGGGATCTGCAAAAAGGATTGCGGTGGGCTGGGAGAAACATTTCAGGAATCGGGATTTGGCTAAATCATGGACAAAGGGTATATTACTGTCTCGGTGGATAGTCAAGTTTGAGACGTAGAAAGGAGCGTAGGGGATTTCACGGAGGACACTGGATTGGAAATGTTGGATAATGGTTATATTTGATGACTTAGCTGATCCCCATTCTATCCCGTATGTCCATATCGGTCTTATTATGGTCTTGTATATTGTCAGTTTGTTCTTTGTGGTGAGTTTTGATTTCGGTCCAATAAGTCGTCGGAGAAGTCCAAAGCGTTTGTCCAGTTCTTGTCTCTTCTGTTTTATGTGTGTTTTCCACGTAAGTCGCTTGTCGAGGTGGAATCCTAAATATCGACCCTCGTTGGATTGGGGTATTGTGATATTGTGGACTTTTATGGGAGGGCACTCAGATCTTAGCAGGGTCAATGTTACATGCGTACATTTCTCTGGTTTCATTTGAATCCTTCATTTGTTTACCCGTTTCTCGACACTATTAAGGTAGGTCAATCAATATTTATAGTGACCCAAACTATAAACCATGTTTCTTATACAGGCCGGAGCTCAATTTTCAAAAATTCTCTAGATGTTTCGCTTTAGTCCCTTTTCAGTTTCCAAAAAAAAATATAAAACCCCAAAAACATATGTGTGCATATATAAAAATGATAGAATTATAACCTCTTCTATTCAATATTTCCTTCTTCATAAATTAGTTCTTGGTCAAAGTTGATTTGTTATGTATTATATAATTTGTTCTTTACGGTTATTTTCATAGGAACCATATGTCGCAATATTCTGATTGGTCCAACTTATACTTTTCTATGACTGGTCCAACTTATTCTTTTCTATGACTGGTCCAACTTATTCCCTACTCTAGTTAGTCTGAATGAGTCTGTTTGGTCTATCTTATTCCTTTCTTGGATGGGTGAAAATTATTCTGTTCCCTAATGGGTCTAACATGTTACCTTATATTATTGTTCTTACTAATTCCCTTCTCTCATTGGTCCAACTTATTCTCATCTGTGATTGGCCTAAATCATTTCCTTCCCTGATTGGTCCAACGTATTCCCTTTTCGGATTGGTTTAAATTATTCCCTTCTCGGATTGGTCTAAATTATTCCCTTCTCGGATTGGTCTTAATTAAACCGTTCTCTGATTGGTCCAACTTATTCCCCTCTGTGATTGGTCCAACTTATTCGCTTCTATGATTGGCCCAACTTATTTCCTTCTGAGATGGGTCTAGATTATTCTGTTCCCTAATGGGTCTAACATGTTACCTTATATGATTGGTCCTACTTATTCCCTTCTCTCATTGGTCCAACTTATTCTCATCTGTGATTGGCCTAAATTATTTCCTTCCCTGATTGGTCCAACTTATTCCCTTCTCGGATTGATAGAGCTTATTTCCTTCTCTGATTGGTCTAACTTAATCCGTTCCCTGATTGGTCCAAATTATTCTCTTTTGTGATTGGTCCATCGTATTTCCTTTTATGATTTGACCAATCTATTTCCTTCTCTGATTGTCCATTTTATTCCCCTCCCTTACTGGTCCAACTTATTCCCTTCTATGATTGGTCTAATTTATTCCCTTCTCCGATTGGACTAAATCATTCTCTTCTGTGATTGGTCGAGCTTATTTCCTTCTATGATTGGTCCAATTTATTTCCTTTTCTGCTTGGTCCATTTTATTCCCTTCTGTGATTGGCCTAGATTAATCTGTTTCCTGATTGGTCTAAGTTTTTTTCTTCTGTGATTGGTCCAGCTTCTTTCCTTCCATAATTGGTCCAATTTATTTCCTTCTAGAATTGGTCCAATTTATTCCCTTCTCTGATTGGTCAAAATTCTTTCCATCCCTGGTTGGTCCAACTTATTCTCTTCTGTGATTTGTCCCGCTTATTTCCTTCTATAATTGGTCCAATTTATTCCGTTTTCTGATTGGTCTAAATTTATCCGTCCCCTGCTTTGTCCAACTTATTCTCTTCTGTGGTTGGTCCAACGTATTTCCCTCTATGATTGGTCCAACTTATTTCTTTCTCTGATTGGCCTAAATTAAACCCTTCCCTGATTGGTCCAACGTATTTCCTTTTATGATTTGTCCAATCTATTTTCTTCTCTGATTGGTCCATAAGTAGAGCCTTGCCAAAGGTCAAGTCTGCTTCAAAATTAGGGAGGCCTATAAGAATCACCTTCATCAGAAGAATCAGTTTCATTTAATAGTTTTAGTTTATTATATTATTAAGTAGATATTGTTTTTCGGGTACTTACGTATTAGCGTCAAAGCAGGTTAAAGAGTCGGGTCTCAGAGAACTGGATCTACACCGGGTCAGAGAGCTGGATCAAGGAGTCAAATCAGTTTTTGCCAATATGGCGACGGGATTATCAACGATTTGGGTTAACTTGAGTTATGATATAACCTTTAGCTAGCGAAAACGCGTAGCACTTATATTAATTGCATAATTGCTATGCGTTTCAGCTCGCTACGCTCGCTCAAGGTTATATCAAAACTCTAGTCAACCCAACTCGTTGAGAATATAGATCAAGGATGGTTTTTCGCTGGATAATGGACTGATGAACAATTTAGCATCGCTTCGAAACAGTAGCTTTCATCATAGCTATTCTGTTGTCGCTAACTCGCACAAAAACTGAAATCGCGTAACAAAAAAAAAACAACAACAATTGCATGGGTAAATAAAGCATAAATGAATTGCGTTAAAAAGACAAAGGGAACAAGATGGTAACTATAAACACAATAGATGGTATCTCTGATAGTGCTTGACCAATAGAAATGCGTTATCCATGATCCAGATCTCTGAATGAGACCCGCCTCTTTAACCTGCTTTGACGCTAATACGTAAGTACCGTTTTTCGTTTCAAATTATGATCTACTTTTGTTTTTGAGTTTTCGACTTATTCTCCTGGCAATCCTCTTTGATTTAATTTTTAATTTATAGAATTGTTTGTTTTTTTTTAGAATTACACATCTTGATTGGTCCATACAGATGTAAAATGTACGAAAAATAATTTTGTCCAGCTAGATTCGTGAAACGACACACTGTGCGGCGTGTAGAAAAAATAAAAAAGTCCGACTCGCAGGAACTGCGTCATCTTAGCGCGGTTCCAGTTTTTTTTTTTATTTTTTTTTTTTTTTTTTTCTACGGCACATCTACATCTAGGTCATTAGCGCCGACATCCAGGGTGTAGCGAGGAATTTCACCAGCGAGCCGTGGGATGATAAAATTCCTGCCGGAGGTTGGGAATCGAACCCACCATCTCCCGCTTATGAATCCAAGGCGCTAGCCATTAGACCACGGGAGACCCCGGTTCCTGTTCACATCCCTATTCTCATTTGAAAAGCATAGAATAGAAACAGATAATATTTTCCTCGGCCCTTGTTCAAAGGGTTTTATGGCTGGCTATACCTGGGGTCAGGTCCGCAAGACCCTAGAATCCTCTTCTACCGATACTTCATTTCATACGTTTCAATGAATTGGAAAATATCAAATATTTTCACACATTCCTGTGTTCTTTTACTATAGTAATAGTTCTACAGATAAAATAAATTAAAAAATTAAAATAAAAAAACCAACAGCATAAAGGCAATTGAAAATATTCAAAAGACGTCAACGAATCTTTTTCTCTTGGCAAGCTATATTTCTAACAATGAATTGTTTTTCTTATTTTGCCTAATCTGTTTTATTGTAAAATACATTATCCAACTATAAGCAATTAAAAAATAACAAGGAATAAAAACAGACAAAAAGAACAGTTCGAATAAGCAAAATCAATTATTTTAATGTTTTAAGCACTTATTTCTCCGATTGACATCGCCTAATCAAAACTTTCATCAGAACCTTTTTTGTAGAGCATTCAGTAAGCTTTCTAATGGTATTCTTTCGTTTACCAAGATTCTCAACCTTTTTCGAGATATTAAGGAAAATATACAAAGTTACCAAAACTTTTTAAGTCTGTTAATAAAATATTTTATTCTAACCCTTCCTTAACTCCAAACGTAACCAAAATTTCAACATATTAGTTTTGATGAAAGTAGAACATGCAGAAAATGTTTCAACTGAATCCCATGATTCTAAGTACCCAAACCAAAAACGGTATTCAAAAAATATTTTTCCAATTTTCTCGAAAACGGTTAAAGCTATCGCCTTGAAAATGGTTTCATTCGTTTTCCTAGCCCAGGAATCATATAAAACGAGTACTTAGAAGCTTATGAACTCAAAAACGTAAGCGTTACGATTTTTTTTGCGCGAATTTCGCCCCAAACGCCATCTTCCAGTAGGCGGATTTTGCTGGTTAACGAACTTGACCTTTCAAATTGGACGAAGGATTTTTGTACCAAATTTCATCAAAATCGGACCATTCGTCTTCTAGCTAGAGAGCGAACAGACAAATATATATATATATATATATATATATATATATATATATATATATATATATATACATATATATATATACAAATTTGAACCACCGTTATTTTCGGTCTCTAGGGGTTCTGAAACGCGAAACTTTCTAGTCTGCACTTCCGGATTGTTTCATTGTATCAACCCTATAAGCGGGGTTCCTCCCTATGGGGGAGGGAGGAACCGCGCTAAAAATAGTTTGTGCGTTTCGTCCCTCCCTCCATCATGAGAAACCCGGCTTATGAGGTTGACCCCATGAAAAAAAATTATAAGTATAATATCCTAGATACATGTGAAATAATTTCCTAGTCATAAAAGTCTTTATTCAAAAAGATCTCTCGGATTTTCAATGCAATTGAAAAAACATTATAGATTTACTAGAATTAGGTTTTGTATTTGAAAGGCCGAAAAAATCTAGCCTAATCAAATTTTTAGTAAAGAAATATAAAGGATATTTTCTTCCAATTCGCATAATCTGCATTTAAACATTGGGTTTATATTGTAAGGCTGGCTTTTAAATTTAAAGCGAATATGGAATTTTCCTGAAGCTCTAATTTGAGCTATTATTTTTATTATTGGAAATGGAGTTTATATTCTGGTAATATTTTCATTTGCCTGTAAATAGGGCTGAATGTAGAATATCTCTTGTCTTCAAGATCTCTTTTTATTTTATTTATTTATTTCTATCTTTTGCACTCATGAATTGTTTCATTTTTAACAAATGATGAACAATTCTAACGAGGCTTGTTTGATAAGCCAAGTTTATATAGAAGTACTTCTAACTCTAATACTAAAGGTTTTATGTACAAAGTGTGTTTGTTCCTTTTAACTTATATCGGATCTAACATCAATCCTAAATCTAAGTCTAAAGAGTATATATACATATTTACATTTCAACAAACAAGCACTATTTTATACAAATACACATGAAATAAAACACACACAAGCATAATAAATAATAAATACAGTTACAATCTACATTCATACCTACGCTAAGCACACTCATGCAATAAATACTTCCATTCTTACAGAATAAAGATATTAAAATAATACAGTGAAACCTCCCTTAACGGACACCTCCTTACAGCGTACACCTCTATCAACGGACATTTTCTCACAGTCCCGAATTTTTCTATATGTAAAATAAACCTCTATATTGCGGACACCTCTGTACAACGGACACGCACAGAGAAACCTGATTTTTTACCTCCTTACTACGGACAAGTACAGCTAATGTAAGTTATCGAAGCGTTCCTATCGGTGTAGATTTCCAGTAAAATGCTTTAACAATAACAAACTCTTTGTGAGAATAAGATATATATAGAATAGTTACTAGTAATATCTTCCTAGGAATTTCACAACAGGAACCTCTTCCTTTTCAGCAGAAGCATATGATTTTTCCAATGGCAGATTACTATTGTTTTGCCTACGGGAGTCGGCTATCACGGTTCCGGGAATATTCCAAAACTCTCATTCCTTTCACATTCCCTCTCTTCAATTTTCAGTTGGTTTATAAATTTCAATTAATTTCAATAAGTTTATACTTATTGAACCTCTTTCAATATACTTTTAAAAAAAACTTGTGATGGGTAATTATTAAATGGTTAATTAAAAAATGAATTAAATGTACAAATTCGGTACGATCCATCTTGACCAACACCTCTGTATAGCGGACACCTCTCTATAGTGGACAACTTTGGTTCTCCCAGAGGTGTCCGCTATAGAGAGGTTTCACTGTAAACACAGTTTTAGAACATTTAGTCACTACTTAACCTAAATCTGATTATAAAGCTTACATATAATCTATTTTTATCATATTCAATTCATAAGCATTCAACCAAACGTTTGCTATTTTAGTAAAATTTCAAAAACGAAATTCTGTTTTCAGGCTTAATGTTCACAACTATTACATTTGCACAATAAACATATAAATTGTGATCTAAATATACATAAAAAGTATGCAATCTATCGAATGTGATGTGTCGCTCGTGACCTGCAAACAATGCTGACATGAACGAGAATTTAATGCTGTCACGATCCTGCACCTTCAATGCTTCGATGCACATTGAGGGTGTGATGTGTGACAGGAAATTACACGTGGGGCCTCGTGAGTAGTCCAGAATTCACCAGACAAAAAATCATCGTAAAATAAATTATTTGGGATACATAAAATTGAATATCGTTGGAGTACAATATCAAACCCTAGTATAAACAGCCTATATATTATTTTTTACGTTTTTTTTTTGTTTTGTTTTTTTCGGTACGGCATAACTTTGTTAATACTTCATCAATTTTCATAAATGAGGCATCATTTTAAACCTTTTATTAACCCCTACACATAGCATTTTGTTTACACAGTAGTTCGCTATGAGGTCCCCCCCCCCCAAATACTTTAAACAAACAAGAAATAAATTATTATTTTAATAATAAAATAAGAATATTAATTCATTCAAACCGTTATTCCAGATGGAATATCCATGATAAAAAAAATGAACGTAACGCGGTATATAACGTAATAATAACTTTAAATGATGGCTTATGAGAGGTGTAGGTTGAGTCGTGCAGAGGAAGTGTTTGACTCGGGGGTCAAGATGCCGGTCAAGAAGTCAAATCGTGAAGAACTCACCTGCTAAAGCACCTCTCGCGCCGCTATACCCTTCAATTCACATTATAATAACATTAATAATATAGTATTCCACAGAATAATCGCTTAATTCACGACTTAACATCTAATTCCTATTTAGACAAATAAATCCTTATACCTTAAGATCTTCATATATATTATCAAATAATAAAAGGAGTATTAGCAAATTATAGATTATTTCCTTCCACCTTATGAAAGGAAAATTTGGCCTAGTTTTGAAATTTTATAACATAATCCGGCTGACATTAGTTTAACACTTAATTATTATAAATACCTTATAAAAAAAAAGGGGCAAGGCTAGCTCAACAGGGGAGTATACAGTGGTGGGGTCACCGATCTGGTCCATTCTTTTTCTGGTGATTCTGCATAGTCGACACGTGTCCGAGCGTTTCGTCCAATGTGCCTTAGGAGCCGAGAAATAAAATAAAATAACTTGAAAATTCTTTATTTTGTTTCTTGAGTTTAGAAAATGATATCGACATAGTCTCTCACCAATTTATTTGTTTTAGAAATTAGATGAAAGGAAAAATAGAATCGCTAAACAATAATTTATATTATAAGACAGTGACCCTATTTTTCCAATATATTCATCTGTGGCAGAAGGTCAATTTTATAAAAACACTTACTTTCTTCTGTACTCTTTTATTACGCTCTACATGTTTCACGTCGCTGTGACGCCTCTTCAGCAGCACTTAAATTACATACACTAAAATATGGTTACAGCCTATCCATTAGAGAACCTTCCGCAGGTAGGGCCACGTCTGGACTGATAAGATCAATCATGTCTACTAGGTATCAGCTGTTTAAAATCGATAGCTTTAGGGTAAACGTTGATTTTCCAAACTAAGTTTTCGTCATTTTATAAAATAATTCATTTTACGTCATCTTGTTTATTAAATTAAAAAATATTTTATCCAAGTATTTAATATCTGTTTTCCTGTTAACGGCCTTTTTCCTATTTTTAATTATGTGTATATTCTCCTTAATTTTTCGTTTTATGGGGTTTTTCTCCTTATTTAATACCTTTAACGTTTCAGAATTAAATGTGCGGCTATATTGTATCGCATGATCCACCAATGCAGTCTTGTTGTCAGTCTTGTCAAGGTTTTTGGCATGTTGTTTAATAATTTATATTTCATCAAATAAATTCAAAAATATGCTCACGTTTTCAAGCATACTTGTATTATGCATTTTTTTGCACCTAAAATAATAGCAGATTTAAAATCAGCACCCCGTGAAAACCTAATGTTGCTATTGTCATCTAAAACAAAAAATAATAATTTTTCACAGTCCGGCAGAGACTAAAAATTAGGTAAGCGTAAAAGTAACGTGACGTTTTGAAATTCAATATCTCCCCTTGAGATAATCCGATGTTAATTGTAGTGATTTATCTTCTCAGTATTGATAATTTCACCAATCCTCACCAACCGTTTATATTCCGGCAGTTCTACGTTAATAATTGAACTGTTCTTGCCTCGATAGTTTGCTACAGAGGATATGTAAGAAACTACAACCGCTACAAGATTGTAAGCCTTGGTACGGAAGAATGACGGTGTTGAACAAAAACGCTACTAAAAAGCAGCCCAATCAGGGACTATTGCCCAGAAACGGTGAGAGCACACGACTTGGTACTTTTTCTGTCCTTCCCACGTTTACTTTCGCTCTTGCTTCTTAGAGCCACTTTCAGGGCTTTTTCAGAAACCTCTCACGTTCAAGTCTCCATAGGGGTAAGTTAGTTCTTGTTTTCTACTTCTGGTACACTAATCTATTTTAAGTGTATAATGATTTTGTAAGGGTAATCATAATTAACACCATGACTTATTAGTAGTGTACGGATCTATTCTCAGTTTACGTTTCTTTACATAAAGTAAAATATCGGAAATCTTCACCAGGAGCTACATCAACATAACTTTCCTGCATTGGTCTGAAATAGAAGTTTTAATTGTAGCCTATTAAATATATACATAAAGCTAATTAAACTTGTATTTTAATAAATGTCCCCAGCCAAATGGGACCCTGGTAGAAATGTTGTAATGAAAGCGGAACATAGCATTTATACCGCGATTAATTTGTGTTCATTTGAATCGCTCATGGAATAAGAATATGCATGAGGTTGTGTGCGCGATTATTGATTGGGGTAATTACTCCAGCTGAAAGGCACTTTCCGACGGTAAAATTACTCCTACTTCTTCATATGCAAATCCATTACAGATGAAACAAGGTATTTAAAATAAATTGTATGGCATACTATAATTAATGTGGTTAAATCTGCTTCTGAACATTATATATTAACACAATTTATTTTTTTTTTCTTAGAATGTTTACTTTGCGTTAAAAATAAAATATTCGCTCTCTAAAGTCTTTGAGTCTAGAAATACAAGAAATAGTCTATTTTCATTCCCCAATTTTTCAAAAAAATGAGTGATTTTGTTATAGTTGTGATATTTCGTGAGACCACATACGAGTTCCGTATGGGTACGATGTGATTTTCACTTCTTAAATATTTATTTATATATTTAAGAGCATTCGTAACTAAGACGACTTGCTCAATACATGAATACATAGATTAAATTGCTAGAACATGTAAAAATTACAATAAATGAAGAAAACAAAGGTTAAAAGTCCGACTCGCAGGAACTGCATCATCTTAGCGCGGTTCCGTTCATATCCCTATTGTTATTTGAAAAGCTTAGAATAGAAACAGATAATATTTTGTTCGGCCTTTGTTCAAAGGGGTTTATGACTTTACCTGGTCGGGTCCGCCAGACCCCAGAATCCTCTTCTAGAGATATGTTTCAATGCATTGAAAAATATCAAAATTGTTCACATTTTCTTGTGTTCTTCTACTATTGTAATAATTCTACAAATAAAATCAATTAAAAAATAAAATAAAAAACCAACAGCATAAAGGCAATTGAAAATATTCAAAAGACGTCATCGAATCTCTTTCTCTTGGCAAGCTATATTTCTAATAAGGAATTTTTTTTCTTATTTTACTTAATCAGTTTTATTGTCAAATACATTATCCAACTATAATCAATTAAAAAATAACAAGGAATAGAAACAGACAAAAAGAACCGTTCGAATAAACGAAATCAATTACTTCTAAGTTTAAGCACTTATTTCTCCGATTGACATCGCTTATTCAAAATTTTCTTCAGAGCCTTTTTTGTAGACCATTTAGTAAGCTTTCGAATGGTAACCTTCCGCTTCACAAGATTTCCAACCGTTTTCGAGATATTAATGAAAGACGGCGCTAATGACCTAGATGTAGATGCGCCGTAAAAAAAAAAAAAAAAAAAAAAAAAAAAAAAAATTAATGAAAGTATGCGAAGTTCCCAAAACTTTTCATGTATGTTAAAAAAATATTTTCTTCTAACCCTTCCTCATCTCAAAACTTAACAAAAATTTCAACATATTAGTTTTGATGAAATTCGAACATGAAGAAAATGTTTCAACTGAATCCCATGATTCTAAGTACCCAACCAAAAACGGTATTCAACAACTATTTTTCCAATTTTCTCGGAAACGCTTAAAGCTATCGCCTTGAAAGTGGTTTCGTTTTCCTAGGCCAAGAAGCCTATAAAACGAGTACTTGCAAGCATATGAAGTTAGCGGAACGATTTTTTTCGCGCGACATTCGCTCCGAAAACCATTTTCCGGTGGGCGGATTCTGCTGCTTAACGAACTTGACCTTTCAAATTAGACGAAAGATTTTTGTACCAAATTTCATCATAATCGTACCATTATTGAGGCCAGAAAAGCACGAACAGACAAACACATATATATATATATATATATATATATATATATATATATATATATATATATATATATATATATATATACAAATTTTAACCACCGTTATTTTCGGTCTCTAGGGGTTCTGAAACACAAAATTTTCTGGTCGGCACTTCCGGATTGTTTCTTGAGATCAACCTTATAAGCGGGGTTCCTCCCTATGAAGGGAGGGAGGAACCACGCTAAAAATATGAAGCAGCGCTATAACAGAGGCTGCAAAGTAAAGTTGGTGGTAAGATCGAGTCAATTACGAGACGTATGGGGCTGAAGAGATTTGTCGATAGGGAGCGAGAGCCGGCTCCTAAAATGGCTGCACCTCACAACAACGGTCCAGTCCTACAACCGAGCTATATTTGGAAACGTGCACTTGCCCTCAATTGATGGTTTCTTTTAACTAGCATTGTCCCCTCTTTAATCTAATTAGCAGAATGATTGGGGTTTACAACGGTTCATAAGTCGCCGTTATGCCAGGACCCTTTTTAGAAAATACGCTCAAGACGTCATTAGTGAGGTATTTTTATGTCAGTCGCATAAAAAACTCTCCGCTTACCACGCAAAAGCTCATATTTTTTAATACACTTACTTGTATGTTGGAGTTAATAAAATCCGTATTTTGTGAGGTAGTATTTGCAAACATAACACTTTCTAGCTTAATTTTAGTACGTAGATACTCTACTAATAATTATTTAAATATTAATTATTCAAATTAATGATGTATGTTTTTGGTTGTTTGTAAAAGAGCTTTCCAAGCAGAAGTCCAAGAGGCCTAGAGAGCAGTTTCCGCTACTATATGATTTGTGTGCATAATATTGCCTAAATAATACCTTGTAAATTTTTGTTCATTTCTTTTTTTATGGCCTAAAATTCTTCCTTAACTAATCAAAAATTATATCCAAGAGTGTTTGTGTGAAGACAATTTTTTTTTAATAGGAAAAACTACGATTTTCTAAGTGAAGGCCCGATGCCGAGTGAACGCGATTCTGATTTGAATATAATTTTTTGAGCGAGCTTCGATTGGTTCCTTTTTAATTGTTAAGTTTTTATCTTTATTACAAGAAAGTATGAGAAAAATAAAATAGTAAAAAAACGAACATTTCTGACCATTAATCTTTAAAGTCGTTTTTTAAAAACTATGTTTTTCAAATCGGGCGATACTCTAGCGTCCTCAATTTTTGCCCGAACAACATCAAAGTTTAAATGTAGCTTCCTAATGATATTCTCTAGAAAAGTACGTAGGATTTTTTTACGATTCATAGAATTATAAAGATTTTATAACTGATTTTCGACGACATTTTTAATTGAAAATGAATAATTGTTCACCATTTTCGAAAAAAATAATATTTCTTAAAACACCTAAGTACTTAACTAGATCTACCCTTATTGTTTCGAAATAATTTTAGTTTTTCCTTGAAGATTAAAAATTACCGCTAGCAGACTATCGCCTGTGAAAAAAGACGGTTTCAGTTCGTCAGAAACTGCGCCGCTATTTCGTTCGAAGAATTTAAACTGTTTTTTTTTTTTTTTTTTTGTTTTTTTTTATGGTTTACCATCCCATTAACGTTTGATATAAAGAATTGAAAAATATTGATTTATTTGTTATTTATAAATTTAAGAAAATTACGTTGATTTTATCGCATAAGGTAGTATTCCCCTTAAGTTTTCATGAGAGTAGGTGTTTTTTACAGAATACTAAGTATACTTATCCCAAGCTTTCCAAATGACACATGGGATAAGAAGCTATTGAAACGTGCTATGATGCTGGTATAAAAGCAGAGTTAAACAATATACTCGAAACAGGCCTCCAGAGCATAAATATATTCCCAGGAGACGATAAATTGGTTGGTCCGATGAACGACACGGCTTTAGCGTATCAAAAGGCGAATGTAATAAGCTGACAGAAGAGGTTGATGAAAAAGCCCAGGATCGGATCCATGCTCTGAATACGAAGGAGCTCAAAGAGTCAAGATCAATCCTGCTTCTCGACAACCAATTCCTAATTTATACCTTCCCCTCAACCCACCCGTCCGGTCGGATCAGGGAATCCACACTTCAACAAAAAAAAACAATTATTACAAGATAGACAGACAGAATGAAAATCTCCAAATCGCTGGAGCGTGTTTCCAGAATATAATGAATTCTTCCAAATTTATTTTACCACGAGTCCATTATTGTGTCCACCTGAATATTAATATAATCAGTGACCCAAAATCTAAGCAATTATTCTTGTATATGCAGAACGTCAATAAAAGCCCGTCTCCCGTTTCCATAACTTTTTTCCTGGCATTTAGAGAGCATAAAATAATTGTACTTAATATTTTGTAAAAATGTTAAACCAACTCTCATGAAATCTTAGAAAATGTAGTAAGCTTTCGTTATTGTCCACTTACCATGATTTCCCAATCGTCTTCAAGGTATTTATGAAAATCCCAAAAATTCTCATGAAGAAGAAAAACAGTCATGTCCGACTGATGGCTGACCAAATTCGGCGACAGCTTTCTACATCTATAAAAGGTTTCAAATGAATCAATCGTTTTAAGTACCCTAACTGAAAATTAGCTTATATCTTTCACTTTCCTAGAAAACAGTTAAAGATATCGCCTTAGAAATGTTTCATCGGTTTCCCTACGTTAAAAAACGAACAAATTGTATACCTGCAAATCTATGAACGCAAAAACGTAAGCTTTACGATTTGTTTTGCGAGAAATGCCGACTAAAACATTTTACATTTGAAAACATATAGATAACAAATTTAACGGTCGTTTAAATTTATACGTATATATATATATATATATATATATATATATATATATATATATAATATTTGAACCACCATTATTTTCGTGATCTGTGTGTTGTGAAACGTGAAATCTTCTAGTCGGCACATTCGCATTGCGTCATGAGGTCAACCTCATAAGCGAGGTTTCTCCCAATGGAGGGAGGAAGGAAACAAGCTAGAAACTTCTCGTAAATTGTAATCAGATTCATTGTTAACCCTCGGTAGCGCGCGCTCCTCTCCACACACAGGAACGCGCGGTTTATCTGGGAGATGCAACAGGGGTTAAGGTTCAATAAATATACACTCATTCATTAAAACAGTTTTCTTTTGAACTAATATTATATTTATTTTTTAATTAAAATAATAATAATAATGCACTTATCGTGTTAGAATAATTGTAAATGTTTAATTGAGCTTAATTTTTAAAACTACCTTATAATTCTCTTAAGGGAAACCAATTCAGTCTTTTTTCGATTTAATTTGTTTAAATAAAAATATAAGATTGGAAAACACAAAAAATTGTAAGAAACTGTAACTCTTTTCTTGGTTCAACTAGAAATAGATCAAATCAGTTAGAAGATGAAAATAATAAAGAGGACAAATAAGCAAAATATGAAAAATAAAGACATCAAAACAATAACAGATCTATCATCAAGTAATAATAATAGATCTTCAAAATATGACAAAGGAACTAAAAGTAGGACTTCAGTGTTGGAGAAAGCATGCAAAATTCATATCTTGTTTGGTCAACAATAGAAATATTATTCTACGACATTGTTGAGCTATTATTGATTTACCCAATAGAACTTAATAGGCACACAATTTATATTAAAAAAACGTAAATACAGATTAGTTCCTGGGAACGCGCGATCTATCCACGAAGCAAAAATAGGGCAAAACATGATTAACCTCATCCGACGGGCAACAATTAAAAACTGAAGTGACGAGAACAATAAAAGAAAAAACAGCTTGAAGATGCGGAAGCTGCCGCACTCTATCCTATCATGGTGGATTTATCCTGAGACTGCATCTTCGTATCTACTGGATACCGTGCGTTATCACGGGTTGAATTTTATGCATATGATCTTCGAAGAATATGAATTAATTTTGAATGAACTGATAAGAATAATTAATAGTTTTATTTAAATTATTAATCTTCTTTTTGATGATGGATTATAGTTTCCTGTAATCTATCAATTGTGCAACACGTAGTGATCTCAATCCTAATTTGGCAGTATTATTAATATTGTGAGTTTTTTGGGTCCTGAAGAGGCACTTAGGATAGTGTGAAACATGTAGAGCATATTTTAATAAATAATTGACGTCCTTCAAATACAAGAATATACACTTATCGACTTACACTCTCACTATAGTCTTCTGATGGCTTAAACGTCAATTATTTGTGAATTATTTTTTTTCATGTTTATCATCACAAACATGATATTCATAATTCCCTTCAGGAGATGAAAGGACTCGGATAAATGTTACGCTACCTTTAAAATCTTTAATTAATCACATTCTTTTCTTAATTAATTACTTAAGACTTTTAAACACGATTTTGGAACACTGAAAGAATCCCAAGATATTTTTCAGGACTTTGAGTGTTAGGTCAAGTTACCTATACTTGGTCTTCGGAGCGGCTTAACACCGTACTTAAACCAGATTATTACTGATCCCTGGAGAGACTAAAGCCTCACTCATGAGCCGTTACCCTGCCCGGACACACCGCCAATGTACTGGGGAGATTGGCAAAAACGTGTACAAATAAAAGTGACGAACACATTTAATTTATAATTAGATTATCATTATTATTACTATTAGATTGTATAACAAGTGTCCAATAGTTGTTACATTTTTAGTAATGGTATTCCCGTAAATGAAACAGTGTCAAATTTATAATTTGACTATGTAAATAAATAAAAATGATCCTATCTTGGTTCATTTTTTTTTTTTTTTTTTCTTTCCGAAAGGTAAGGGGACTTCTGCATACAGACCTCCACTGGACTAGATCACTAAGCACCTAATGATAAACGTAATCCTATACAATACTAAAACGTGTGTTGTATAGAGCATTTTAAGTGTAGTAGTGTTGTTGGCTAGGCAATGAGTAAGCTATGCATCCGTAGTCCAGAAGGGATCTGGTATAACTTCGGTAGACACGTAGCAATGCTTTACTGTTCACACCACATATTTTGTTACTCAGGAGGATCTCGTAATATTTAGAGATCTTCTAGTTCTAGTATCTAGTATTACGACTTCTTGGAGATGGGGGACTCATGCAAGGTGTTTAAAGAGTAGTCCTAAAAATTTAACATTTGATTGAGGTATTTGTGTTTTGTACAGTTTTAAATAATAGTCTGTATCTTTTTTTTTTTTTTTTTTTTTTAATCAGTGAGAAAATTGCTTCGTGTGCACTATTAGTTGATCACAAACATATAAAAGTACTATATATCAGCTATTTGTTCATTGACCAAATCCATAGCAATAAGAAACAGAGTCGTACTGAGTAAACTGCCCTGAGGTTCACCAGATAAAATACGTTTTTTAACAGCATTTTTTTTTCATTGTCCACACACAGTCAGTCATTCAGTGTTGAATAATGTCACTAATTAAGCTTGTATACGAATTATTTAAAAACTTACGATTCAAGAAATTACGTTATAAATATATGTACCTGCATACCTGAAAAATACAATTAAAATACAAATAGCTATCTGATTCAAGGTAATTCACCGAGTACTTTCTCTTATTCCTTGTTATTAAAAACAATTATCCGAATGACGTGGTTTGTCTAAGGCCGATTCTTTCGTTGTACGTTATTGATATTTTTCCTTGATGTGTAATTTCGGCTATCGCGTAGGTTTGGAGGGTGAAATGATAATTCACGCTCCGTGAAATGAATTGGGCAGAATCCAGGGTCAAAATTAGAGGTTCCGATGGTACCGTGTGTATTACAGTAATTTACCAAGATAATAGGTTTTCGAACCACGCCTCCTCGGGTGGTGCGCTGATAGGCGAGTGTCCCGCATTCTTTTCGTAATGAATTACGTGTTCAACTTACAAGATTTCATTGTAATATTAAGCTTTGTCCACAAAATATTCCGAACGATTCTCTAGACTCATGTATAGGGACTGTCCATAGACATGCATCTAGACGTTTTATCATGGCCATATATAAGGGGGGCTACAGCCCCCCCCCCAATTTTTTTTTGTTGAGGACATTTCATAAAAGCCTATAACAACGAAAAATGTCTTCTACATTTACCCTGGTCTACTAGGTGCCCAGAGGACCTTATAGAAGCAAAAGTTGATCAATCGGTTCAGCTCTTGAACCGGAGTTCCAAACTAGAGTGCACTAAAGATTATATCTTCTTAGCTTCTTTTAAAGCTAGAAATATTTAAAATTTATAATGTATTGACCAAAATAGACAGTTTCCTGTATTATTTGCAAAAACAAGAAAACACGCCAACGGCCACAGTCACGTTGAGTGCACCGGTTCCCGGAGATCACCGAAGTTAAGCAAGGTCGTGCGTGGCCAGTACTTCAATGGGTGACCGACCACGTGCGTTATTTGGACGGAAACCTATAGATAACCCGGAGTTAATAGCCCAAGTGTTGATAAGCCGTTAAACATAGACCAAAAAAGATAGTCACAGCGATAGTGAAAAAAAAATATAATGGCTAAAATATACTTCAACTACAAGAATATACCATTATTTACTTACACTCTCACTATAGTCTTATGATAAAGTAAACGTCAATTATTTGTGAATTTGGTCACAAATATGACAGTAATAATTCCCTTCAGGATATGTAAGGCCTCGGATAAAAGTTAGGCTACCATTAAAATATTTAATTAAACACATTCTTTTCTTCATTAATTACTTAAGACTTTTAGACAAGATTTTGGAACACTGAAAGAATCTAAAGATATTTTTCAGGACTTTGAGTGGTAGGACAATTTACCTGTAATTGGCGATCACTGACACATAGTGTTTGACATTTAGAATTTATGTTTAGCAGCAATTGACAATCATTCACATCAATTGTAGAAAATCTAAAAAGCTACATTTAAACTGAATCATAGGTAAAGTCGAAGTCCACAGCGAACAAGACGACAATTTGTCTGATTAGTTGTCTACATGGAATGTGAGTTTAATTAGACATGCAATGTACATGGGGCTAATTCCATTTTCTTATCTCCGATCTACGGACCACTAATGAGGACCCCTCCGGCAAACTGTGATCTTTGTGTAAGTTTTAAGAGGTACAAAATGTCTTATCCCCTGATCCATCAAACACAACTGCCCTAGTAACGACCATGTTGTAATGTCCAGTTTATGAGTTGTATAAGAAGTCCTTTTCCCAATGCACATAATATGTAAATGAAATTTCGTCGCAATGGTTATTGATCCTTGTTTTCGTATAGAATAATAATCATGTGTCAGAATTGAAATAATTACCTCATTTAGCGTTGCATTAGTTTACAGTTTATGATTTTTAGCACGTTCCCTCCCTCCCTCTATAGGAAGGATACCCGCTTATAAGGTTAACTTTATGACACAACCTGGAAGTGCCGACTAGAAAATTTCACGTTTATAGAATCCACTACAGATTACGAAAATAACGTTGGTTCAAATTTGTATATATAAAATATATAATACCTCAAAAATAATATATATATATATATATATATATATATATATATATATATATATATATCGATAGCACTAACGATTTTTATCTTCAAGTGCCTTCGTTCGTGGGTCAGGTTTGTCCTCCCTGAACGTCCCTATGCAGACCAAGCCTTTAATTAATTTATTATTGGCTACCTGCAAAG